>WURT03286113.1:0-25191 GCA_009936505.3 Holothuria glaberrima
CCCCCCCTTTTTTTTTTTTTTTTTTTTTTTTTTTTTTTTTTTTTTTAAGGGAGGTCATTTTGATACCAGGGTCTCTGGCAGCTTCCTAAGCATAGAGCCGGACACGTACCTCATTTGGAAGCTGACGCTTTGTTTAGAAAATTTGAGTAAAATGCCACACGTCGGTCTAAATATACCACATATTTTGTCCCATAGTAGGAAAACTTCTGTCTGAGTGAGCGTGCAGACCGCCCATCTGCTATCCGTTTTGTGCAAGTTTCTGCCTCATTGCACAGTGCTCCAAAATTATCATTTTTCACACATACTTGGAACAGGTTTAATAAAAACCACGGTTCTACTTGAGGGGCCTTGAATTTAAGGGCAACCATGGAGAGCATCGCTGTCGTATATTTCTATTTATCGTAGTGCCCTGGATTACTGACTTAAAGTCACGGCCAAAATCATTGTCATTGCCATCCGTATATAACCTCTGTCCTTCATTACTTTTACAAACAAACCACACTTCGCAAAGAGTTAAGTACATGTAAACACGTATCTCCCCGTTTACTTCATGGTCAGCCAGTTGTACATAAAACAGAAGTTTTGTTACATGTAAACCATTAACATTCTTGTAGTGAGAGCTTTTTTTTTAAATTGTCAATATGTACGCTGAACGTTAACTGCCTAATGAAGAGCTGTAAGTCATGTTTAGACAACAGTAAGCTGTCGTTCTCTAAACACTGTATGTTCTGTACACAATATTGTATGTCTCACACAATTAGATTGGTTCAGCACTACAGTTCTCCAGAATAGGTGTGTGTCGGCTGGTGAACGTAAAATGTACATGGTGGATTGCACAAAGGATTCAAAATAACGCAAATGGTAAAGAACCTCCACATGATGTACCCAGTAGCGGGGGCCGGGGAGGGGATGGGTGGTGCTCAAAATATATTTCAGAAAATTTCCGAGAAACTTAAAAATTTTGAAATAAGCCCAAAAGGCGTTTTAAACTGCAGCTTTCTGTAGGGGTCGGATGAAATGTTTTTCTGACTGAGTGATAGACCTATTTTAATCATTTTGTGTCACAAGTTCCCACACTATCATAGCTCTACGCACGTTCTAAATTCACCACATTTGAAAAATGTATATAGGCAATATCATTCGACCTTCGCATCATGCTAAAAATTAGAGTGAAGGATCCCATATGGATAGGAGGCCCCTACTGGTATTTGGAGATGTATCTCTTCTTTGCGGAAAGTGTTGTGATCAGAATAGTTCCAGGTATTATTACCTTAATAATGGTCATGAGATGGGGTGCAAAACGTGACGCATGCGCGCCAAGCGGGCCGGAATTTATCCTGAAATAAGATTTTCATGACAAAACCTGCATTCAGGCTGTGCATCGAGACACTTTCAATTGCCCAACAAACCTAGATATCACTCAAAGCCAGTCTTTACCTGGTAATTCTTTAACAGCTTTCAACTTTTGCTGCTGTTATTCTCCGGGAGTTGCTACTGGAAGATATTGATAATAAGAGCAACAATGAAATAAGGTTTGAAGCGCACGCAGTGCGCGAAAACTTTGATAAATTGAGAAGGATTTGCGAAAATTCTGATAGTTTGAGAAACATGTGTGATAGAAAATGATTACAATAGATCCATCACTCGGTCGAAAACCCACCTCACTTTACCCCCTACAGAAATCTACAGCTTAAACGCCCTTTGGGATCATTTTTAAATTTTCATAATTTTTTTTCAGGAATCGATTTGGGGGCATGGGGCCTTTGCCCCCTCGTCAGCGCCGGCACCACTTCAGATGACTCATAGATTGATACACTTTATTGGTGGTTGAAAGTGTTTTGGCGGAAAGTCTGCATCCATTTTTTTCTGGGGGAGTAATTTTAAATTTCAATGCCAGATTTCAGCGCTCTTCGTGCGCATTTGCCTTGATTTGCACTCCATATTTTATATTAATTGTTATTGCAAGAAATAAATTATTTTTAAAAAATGCTTTTCCGAAAAAAGTAGGTTCATCTCCAACCTCTGTAGGGAACCTGCATCAAAGAGGATTTTTTTGCAAGATTGGAAGTATGTATTTGTCGCTACACGTAATACGTTAATAATAAGTTATGAGGGTTTTTCAACGTATGATTAGCCCTACAACTTTCACTTAGACCACAGTGGCGTAGCCAGGTGGCGATTAGGGCGGTCGCCCCTCCCCAAAAATGAGGGGAAAATAAGAAAAAGAAAAAAGAGAGAAAAAGAGAAAAAAGAGAGAAAAGGGAGGAAAAAGAGCGCTCCCTTACGCAAGACATTTCTGATTCATATCTATATCTATATTCATATCATATATAAATTTAAGCCCTTTTGACAAATTAAGGACGCTATGAGCATTACGCGACCAGTATTTTAGCCAGCCCTATTTGTGCGACAATGTCGCATAAACGGCGACAAATGTCGCACAAAAATCTGACAAGCAAATTCTACGCGGGTGTAAATTTTGACAAAACCAGCCTCAACAGAATAAATTTGCCAGGTCCTTGCTGCCAGAATATCATATTTGTCTGCTTTAATTGCGACAGGACTTCCTAATTCACAAGCCCTCATTGTAACCTTCGAGCGCCACTACCCTACTTTCATCTCGAAGATCAGAATGTAGACTGATTCCGTGCATAACGTCCGTGGCGCCGGCCGGGCTCCTCATTAGGGCAGAAATCCACTCAAATATTGCACCATTTGCGATCTAGGCACCTTTCAAATTCCAAAAATTTTCCAATGGGGAGGGGGACCCCCCCATCAGTAAATGTCGCATTGCGAAAACGTCTTAGCTAAAACACTGTACGCTACGCAGGGGTGCAAGCTGAGAGGATGGAAAAAATTTCTCAGGAAGATTTCAGATGAAAAATTAAAATCATTACTTAAAAAATAAGAATTCTTGGAGATATGTTCAATTCAAATCTAGCATCAAATGTAGCATCATTTTGCATCTAGCCCACCCTCCGTAAGCCAAAATTTTCCAAAGGGGAGGGGGCACCCCTCCCTTAGACCCCTCCCCAGGACGGCGATCAGTAATCGTTTCATCCCCCCCCCATAGATGAAATCCTGGTTACGCCCTTGTTAAACCACGCCAGTCTAAAATTTGATCCTCGACTGTAGTCACTATATAGCAAGAATTACGCACGATGCCTTGTTATTTGTAAAGGCCCTTGGTGCCCTTATTCAAAATTTTTGGCCTTCATGGCATGATTTTTGGCATTGATGCCCTTGAAAATTCAAATTAATCAAACGGACAGATGACCTTGCCCTTTGAAAGAGGAAGCTTGAGTTATGTCAAATTGGTAAAAGTTCATTGACACTAGAAAAGACAGCAGTGTATGAGGTTGAACGATTTTACAACAACACCTGACATGCATAGTGTCAACTTCACGCCTTATTGTGCAATTTTATCGATGCTCTGTGCGATGACATCATCGTTTTGATTGAATACAACAAATGAAGATAACCATGTCGACTCTACTTAAACTGTTAGAAATGAACTGATTTTGCAATCGTGGTCTGTGTATTACATTGGGGCATATTCGCTATTTGATTAAAGGGATTTTCCAGAGAGAAAATTCAGTAAGTTCAAAAAATGCAGAAATTTTTTCTATTTTAGGAGGTGAAAACTTCATCTCAATAGCTTGCAGCATTTGGAAGATACAAATTTTCAAAGTAATGCAATTTTTTTGTCCAGATGAAGTGCACTATGGGAAATCTGTGATGTCATCGCGGCACATTAATTTGAGAATTGAATTTCTTTATGACATTAATGCTGCTGTAGGGAATATTTGGCAACATTGTTTGTTATGCCCTACATATAATGTAGATTTGTGCTAAATATACATGGAAACATATTCAAACATTCACAGTGTGAAATTTCAAGGACAAACAGGACATTCAATTATAAAGAAAAACAAAAGGAATCTGAGGCAATGTGCCCACTGTACATAACAATCTGTGACCTTGATGAGAACTGGAGGTATTTTTTGACAAAAACAAGCACTCTTTAATATGAGATATCTCGAGTTAGGAAAAGCAGGGGGTTGCTGTTTTAAGAGTATTGCTACGGGATTTAAAGGGCACGAACTGGAAAATTTTTCTCTTTCACATGAGACCCTTGTGAAAAGCCACACTTGGAAAATGCCTTTAAATGCTGAAGTTGCATATTGGAACAATGCCAAACAATCCAAGAGGCATTGCTGAGTTGTTCCGTAGTTCGACCTTACTCCCCTCCTTCCTAATTTTCTTTAGTCCTTCGTTCATTCATTCCTTCATTCATGTATCCACATTTTCTCGTCTTAATATGCAAAGTCATAAAACCACTAAAGTAAACCGACACATCACAAATACAAGAAAAAAGGAAAGCAAAAAAATATTGGAAATTAAGAAATTGTTAAATTGAAGTAGTTGATAGAAACGGTCTAAGTTTTAATCAAGTTTTGATTATTACGTTAGAGGGGTACAAATTATTAGCATTCTGATGAAATTTGCATTGAAATCTGATGTGTGTTTCTTAATATGTGGGATTAGTATAGTTAAAGTTGTCACATTTTTAACACAAAGGGAACTTGAAGTTAGCGCATATGACACCATAACCTGATAAACTCACATTGATGAACACCTCTTATTCCTTTGTTTAAAATAAACATTCAATTCTCTCCTCCATAATTTCATGTTATCGGAATTTGAATGCATGAGAGGCACTGGAATTTTACAAACTTCACATCCCCCATGGGGAGGTTCTACCCCTCTTGACTTCAAGGTCAACACGGCAGACTGAAAAACAAAGGAAGCATTTCTCCTCAATGTGAGGAAGTGATGTATACCCTGCTTGTCTCAAGCTCACTTTGGGTCACAAATGTAGTAACTTCATTTGCTGGTATCTCGAGTAATAAAAGTCCGACTTGAATAAAAATTTCGCCAGATTGCGAAGATTTAGTTCCTCCTTAATATGTTAGAGTAATATTTTTTTTTTTTTTTGCTTTTAAATCTACTTTATAAGTTTAATCACTAACAACAGAGGTGTCCGTCATCCAAGGGACACTCTGGAAAATCGAGTTTTTTCCTCGGGCCCAAAGGTAAGGGAGGAGCAAACTGGCTTGTGTATTATACTTCTTTAATTGACAGCGCTAGGGTGGGAAACGTAGGGTTTCTGTTTGGGTCCGAGGGGAACGTTTCACTAGAGATCGTTGGCTCCTCCCACGGAAGCTCTATGGTACTACCAAAATAGTGGGAAGTAGAATCAAGTGCCTTCAAATGATTTAAAGGGAAGTGCACACAAACAGACCACAAAAATGATGATGTAACTAACTCTGACTTTGCCTACGTAGCAGGCTGGGCGGTTTTTCCGTGTTTAGTCATATCCCTGATGAGCTGAGTAAACAGGGCCCGTTTCACGGGGTAACTCGGACTCGGCCTGTGGATTTGATGATTCAGGAGGCTTGAGCGGTGGAGTATGGATGAAAGTGTGTAAATACCTTCAAACGATTTAATTGGAACTGCAAACAAACAGACCACAAAAGTGATAGCTCAGCTAACTCGGACCGTTGCCTAAGTAGCAGGCTGGGCGGCATATTCCTTTTTCAGTCATATCCTTGCTGGGCTGAGTAAACTACAGACTCCGCTCCGCGGGGTAACTCGGACTCAGCCGGCCTGTGGATTTGATGATTCACTGATGCTTGAGTTGTGGTGTATGGGTAATCATGGTTGTCTTTGTTTGGGGATCGATACGATGATAATGTCCCTTTTGACAATGAAAACGCCCTCTCCATATCTGACACACCTTATCTACCATAGTGAATTGGCCAAATAGAACATCATCCCGAAAAAGGCTAAAAGGGCTTGGAAGATCATGCTCCATTTTATGATAATCTGGTGCCAATTTTACTGAGTTGAATGACGCTTAGATCAACTTGGAAAATCTTTGCTTAACCCTTTGCTACAGTCTGATGTGTTGAAATGAAGAAAATCATTTGTGGATGGCCCTAGCCAGAGTCTGCATTAGCCCTTGGGGGCAACTAACCTGAAAACGGAAGGAAAAGTGACTTGTAAATAAGGCAAGTGACCTGTATTTTCTGAAAGATCTAAGAATTGTAACTTATTTCCCCGTTTGATAATAAAATGCATCCATGGAATATGTGCTAGGACTTCTACGTTCAAAAAAAAAAAAAAAAAAAAAAATCAATAGGCCTAGCGATTTGGCATGGCAGAGTAGGCAGCCTAAGGCTTGACTGGAGAAGCTTTTTAGGTCCGTCTGGTTCTTTTTTTTTCATTGCTGTTGTTCGAATCTTAATGTTCTTTTCCACATTTTCACCACATGTGAGAATAACACTTAAAACAGGTGTATGATGGCTTACAACACAAACATTTCATATCGGCACGACGGTAAGCCAAAAAATTATCTTCATAGGGTGTACATCGCCTTGTGACCCAATCAAGAAAGCCCACTTTCCTTTCCTAAAAGATTTACCGTAGATTTACATCTACACGTTTAGTCAATCTGACACAGAGATATCCATTTCTTCAGGGGAGGTGAAACTTGATCACAGTTCAGCAAAGTCAAGTTTAATGCACTGAGAATAACTGTGGTAAAACTAAAAGACTTACGTAACATGTATTAACAGGCTAAGCACATAAATGTAACATGATCTTTGAATAATTAGAAGGGGAAAGCATTACATTTAGTAAGCTAATGCGTAAAATTGATGGTGTGAATAAATGCAGGACTCAGTACAGTGTTAACCCGACTTGTCTAATACATTAATCGAATGTACCGTGTGCTATGAGCATAAATGAAATTTTTAGGATTTGTAACAACGTTTGAGCGTCTTTTGCCACTCCTTCGGAATTTGGCCTAAAAATGGGGTGAGAGTAGATTCAGATTCAGATTCAGATTTATTTCGCATATGTTCGGTTGTAAAATACAGACATTCATATAATAATTAAGTAAGTAAAGTATACAATGGTTTTGAGGGCTCTGCCTTATAATGATTTTAATAAGCAGTTTTAAATTGAAGGCTAGAGTATAGTGGTAAACGAAGCCAGGAGGAGGACAAGGGGGTATACCAGGAAAAGCAGAGCAAATTGGTTTGAAACCCAAATGGGAGAGTAACTAGCTTAGCTTTATAAAGAAAGAAACAATTCCCACCACGGACCGCACAGTTCCCTTTAAAACTAGGACATAACTCACAGGTGCTCTAGCCAGAGGTAACTATCATGACTAGGTACCACACCCCAACCTCAACCACTCCCTCTACTTTCTAATTCTTACAGTTTAAAATATCTGGGGGTGTTTCAATATTATTTTTAAGGTGGGCAAGCAATTCAGTAACAGGGTTATAAATGACCTAGTATGCCAAGTTTATAAAACAAAAATGAGTAAATGTACTCCATCTTTCATGCTAACTGGAGAACGAAAACTCGGTACACATGTTACAGAGGTTACGATCTAAGCCTCTTTTTGTCACTCACTTAACTGACATCTTGGTTCATGAGCTGTCCCAATTAGAATCTTCTAAGATGCTTTTTATATGGACAAGCTTATTGGATAGGGATTTGTGACGTGTATAAAGCATGAAGTTAATGTAGGCGTAATGAATGTCATCATTGTAAACGTAAATGAGGCAGCTCAGAAGAAAATTTCTTCATTTCACGTCGTTTCACATTTTATATCCCAAATCGTCGATACTTCTCCATTCATTAATTGTGACATGTTCTCCCACAGTTAAGTCAGCAAGTCTTAATTCGAAGATTAAAGGTTTCATAGAGCAAAAGAACCATCAAAATTTCTCATTTCAAAAAAAATAATTTCGCTCAGTCATCTCTGCTTCATTTTAGTTGGAAAATTAAACACAATAAATCCGTACCCTTTTCCCACTGACAGGATTGTCATATCGATTCTCAATCAAGTGACTTCAATTTTTAAGCAAGTGTATCCCAACATCGGAAGGAGTTTTCCAAACAAGTGACAACCGTGTGAATACATCAATATTTTGTCGACTCCTTATCGTGCTATAGGGAAAGGAGTGTTTATTTGCACAAAATTTGCTACCGAAGAAAGAAGGCCGCCCAGTGACCTGGAAACCACAATATGCTATATTGTTTTTTAAAAGAATTCACCAAACAAAATCTACTTTTCCCATTTAACGGAAAGTTTTATTTTTAAAATATTATATTAGACGAAATTTGTTGGGGTATTTGCCTTTTTATATGTGAATTTTTTATAATTAAGGCCTTTATATTTTCGTATACCCTGGTATCACTCTAGTGGTGATCAGGGGTTAAGGGAAGGAGTGGTAGTTGCAAGGCCCCTTTAGCTTCCTATTGTGGCATAGCATATAAAAAGGATATTATACGTATTTTAGCTTTTACGAGGCTTTGATTTTGTCGTAACTGATATTTGTAATTTGCACAATGTTTTCATTGCTTTTTCGGTTTTCAGAAGTGTTTTGAGTCATTACATTTCACACGAAATGTAAATATGAGAAACAATCACAATATTCATTATATTTAGCTCGTTTTCTTTTCATTTATTTGATTTCTACACTAAACTGTGATTTATTTTAAGTTGTTGTAGAAGAAACCAAACTCCAGGAAATTATGACGGGATTTTCGAGTAGGATTAATTTAACACCCTTTGAAGTAAAAGCCTTCAGTAATAAGAAGCTGACATTCCACTGTTGCGAGCTCTCTTCCCTTCCCCATTCACGCTTAATTTTTGGTGGAACGACAAATCACCAATCAAGTCTAGTTGCTGGAACTTGCACTTAGACTATTGTACATAAGAAAGGAACATGCCTACTATGGACGCTGAAAACTAAAAACGACTACTCGTCCAAAATGTCAGTGCCTTAATTTAAAAGAGTTATTTTTTAATCAATCAACATAACTGCACGCCATTTGCCTACGCATCGCTGTACGGCATATATCTTGTTGTGTCTATCCCTGGTTTGGGAAGATGAGGAACTGAGCAAAGAAAGTCCAATCCGAGGGGTAGCACGCCATGTACAAGCCTACGATTAGGAATTTGCATTTTGTATTTAAACTCATCTCTAACAATATATATATATATATATATATATATATTTACGTCTCAGGGCTGCTCTGTTCAGTCCGTAGCTTGTTCCGAGCTCAGCGTTCACTACCAGTATAAACTACTAAACGCTTTCCCACTTGGAAGTCTCTGATCGCTGACAGCTCCTCTTTGGGAATCACCTTAAGAGCATTACCGTAAAGCCTGCTTAGTATCCACCCCTCCCTTATTCCACTCGATAAACAATATTTGTTACGCAACACAAAATCAACAAAGGAAGAATGCAGCACTGTTCGAGGGCTACTTTAACTTTCTTAAACAGAATGCAGATGAGTCTATATAGCGTCTGACTTGTTCTAGTGTGTTGACGAGGGCAATTAAGTTTTCAATTCTAAAAGCAATTTACAGAGACAAATTCCAACCAAAATTGACCAGTCAAAGTTGACTAGCATATTTTTTTCTGTTTACGTGACTCGTCCAAAACAATAAGTTCACTTTGCAAGGCCTAAAGATACTGTTCATCGAGAAGAATTGAACGAAAAAATTAAGTTATTCGATTTGGCCAAAATGTCAAAAGGGATTATTTCCAACGATTACGGACAATCTTATAATCCAAACTTTTACAATATGAAAGATTTTGTGATAAGCAAACTAAGCGCTTAACGGCTACGTGGATATTTCCCCCTCCCATATGTCGAACACAACTTTCGGCCCTTTCTTGTCTAACTCATAAATATAAAACGTAGTTATTTATCCTTACTAAATTTTATCTTGAAGTTTATGGGCTAAATAGATTTTTAAGACAACTTTCACATGTTGGAACAGTGTTAGGAGATATACCACAAACATAATCTTATTTAAATAATCTATGATTGCAATAGTTGCTCTCTACAAGGAGAATCCTATGCCAAGACAAGTAAGCCAGGTAACCTTGAACCTTCTCTACACTTTTCAAGGCTTTTACACACTTGCATAAAGCAAATTCTTCATTTAAAAGCAAAAAGTTATCTTACAATGATGGAATCGGAGCTACACTTTGTATTCAGGTGAAATTTCTGTTCATTTTTTATGTGCGCTTTTCTGGTTATTAGCAGATGGAGTTAATACGTTTGTAAAATCAATGAACTTGAAGCTAGTAGGAGTGGTGCTATCCCTTCAAGTGGATGAAGTGTTTTGTTGTGGAATTTTCCCTAAGCTTTGTCCTTATCGGTCGTCAGTCTAGACCTAGTGTTTTCATCTTTAAATAGCCCCGGTAGGTATATGAATTTTCCATGGAGTATAAAAAGCCTTTAGTATTCCAAGTCTCTCTGTAGTTATATTTCAGAAGCATGATACTCTAACATTGCGGGGAGAATTGATTTTGGGGTTTAACGAAAGCAGAATGAGTTTATGATCTGACGGTTGATTCCTTCAAGTTTACCTTGGATTTCAAGTGTTGAAACTATGAGTAACTTGGAGACATCTGTAAATATCTTGAAAACCACCAATAGAAACTATATCCACTGATTTCAACAGAGCGCCTGAAGTAACCTTTCAGGTATTACTTGAAATTAAATGTAAGCCTTAACCTTTCTTTACAGTGTTTAAGACAATTATACTTTCAAAGTCAAACCTCATACTTCTCCAAATAGCACAATGCCAAATGATCCGCAGCTTAGTTTTTGTTTTACTTTTGATCTAAGTGTAGTACCCGATCAATTGATGAAATTTGGTTACTTAATGCTATATATATTTAAAAGGCTCTAAATTGAAACTATCTTGACAAGGATACTTTCAATTGCAATTAGAATTTTGAATTATAGTTATTCAAAAAGACTCGTGGCTAGTAAATTTCTGTCGGCTATGTAGCATACAAGGGAAGGTTTATCCTGCTAGTAACGCAGTCTCCGCAAAAAAAAAAAAAAAAAAAAAATACAACCTGGACAGATTTTAGTTTCAATGGGCGTCACGCCAACACATTTCTTTGGCCATAAGATTCAATTATTCTACTTCAGTTCAGCTATAATTTGTTTTTGCAGATTCTAACAACGTAAAACATGTTTATAAACCAACAGTTTCCTGCTTACAGGTCTAGCAACGACGTTTGCTTTCACAAAATGATTTGACCTTAGGTTTTATGCTGACTTACACCTGTGACGGCCCGCGGCCAATTTGCATATATTACGCCGCTGCAGTGAAGCGATTGTGAGACATGAAGTCATATCATATTACTGTCGATTAAAAGTAACACGAAACAGGTAGCACAGAATGTCACTCCATCAAAGGGGACTTTTAAGGGTACTTGTAAAATTAAAAAGTGAAAATAAAAAAAAAAAATTAAAAAAGTCTATTGATGTATTAAATGCAGTGAGAAAAGAATTGATTTTTAATGTTCTGCCGATTATAGCATATATACTCACGCAATCTCTGTATATACATGTCTCAATATAAAATACTGAAAAGTTTTATGTAACTGTTTTACATTTTGCTCGGGATGAAGGAAATAATCGAATTCTTTACTAAAAATTTAGTTATCCCCCAAAAATAACTTAAAGACTTAGAAGAGTATAACCTGTTATTGAACTATGCAGCACGTGATGTATTTTACACTTTACGCGCAGTAACCAAGAAGATACGTTTCAGAAAGCTTCGGAACTTTTCATCTCTGCATACCCAGCGGGTAGGATTTAATTATGCAATTAGCACAATGTCCATGAAAGAAAGGAATTCCATGCACAAGTGTTTAAATATCTAGGACAGAGAGTTTGTTTTACTTTCTTTTACTATTTTGGTGATTTATACAGTACTGCTTTAAGCAATGAGATGGCGGTCATCATTGTAAAATTGACCTGCTAATTCTGCAATAACCGTGTGTAAAAGTAACAAGAAAATTATCCCACTTACATATGGGAAACGATAATGTAGGATAAAAGATGTATCCAGAATTTTAAAGCTTAACGAACGGTGTTTAGATGACAAAATTCTACCCCTGAATTATTGTACATTAGGTAACATATCTTCTGCTGTTGTCACTAGACTGATCCTCGCTGATGGGTAAATGGGTGATTGAAAAACTTTGTGACTCTCCCCCGTATACCACGACTGTACCAATATTCAGGCTCGTAACCAAGGGGGCATTTGAGGGCCAGGCCCCCTGCTCCTTGGCTTGACCCCCTGCTCTGCAGGCATTATAGTCAGGCCCCTGTGCAATAGCATACTTTCAAATTTTGATATTTTCTCCAGCACAGAAAATGACAAAAGTTGCCCTTAGATTCCTAATCCCCACTGGGTATGGCGTAGTGGATCAGAACAGTGGGACGTGACGTGGCTGCACAGGCCAACACTGTCAACACGTGAGGAGTTCTCACAACGTTGTGAGTTTCGCGCATCCTCAGTTATGTTTCACGCAACACGCACATATACAGTGCGTATATATACATATATATATATATATACATATATTGTCACGTCTGCATGAACAAAACCCTAAATTTGAAGCTGTCACCTTAATTTGTGTTTTCGTTAGGTTGGGCTTACTGTTCCGACAAGTGAAGGCTCAAGGGTGTTATGAAACTATTGTAATTTTAAGTGGAATAGAAGGGGCTCTGACTTATCCCCTGACAAATTGCAGTTGTTTACGTAAGAACCATCAGTCGTATGATGCTTAGGCATTTCATTGAAGGTAATTTCTTGGAAATCTTGAATGAGAATATTACTGGCTGTTATTCTTTTTGTGACTACTGGCCAAATATCTGCAAACAACGAGGGAACTTTGAATTTTCATGACCACCAGAACCTGAAAGCTTATTTAGTTCTCAGATCACATAATCACAGCTGGTTAATAGTATCCCAAAAACCACTGCTCCCCCTTTCCATGACACAATGACTACCTATTAGAGGTATATTATAGGCCTACTATTGCTTTTAGAGGTATACATATCGTGGTGTGTTGCTGCTTTCTTAATGATCATAGGCTCAATAATGTGGTTTGTGGGTTACAACTAAAGTCATGTGAAAATTAAGCTCATGGTATGAACGCTCTCAGAAATTATGGGACCTGCAGAAAATCAGAAATACTACTGAATTACTCCCCAAACTCATATAATGTCAGTAACAGCTCTCTAAGTCTATATCCTAGCGTGTGGCGTACACAGAAGGAGAGGACATTAGGTCATGCCACCCCTGTTATAAATGCCAATTTTTTTTTTTTTTTTTAGTTCCTAAAAATATGTAAGTGTTGTATCACAAATTTTACTTCTAAAGGTAGCAAATGTGGCACCGAATTGCATGTAAGGACACCCAACTTAAAAAAATCAAAGGGGGAGGGTACATCCCCTTCCCCTTACTCTTAGACCCCTTACCCTTAGACCCCTCCCCCAGACCGGCGATCACACAACATACTGCATCACCCCTTGAGAGAAATCCTGGGTACGCCACTAACCCTAGCTGTTTGTATAATGACTTGGTGAGATATTCTGGGAAAATTTATGCTTCTCCATTAAACAAAACTTATGCCCCCACCTTGGTTTACCCCTCCCCCGCTCCCCAAGTCTGGTTACGGGCCTGCCAATATTGTCAGTCACCAGAGAGTATGATGGGTATCTTTACCTCTAATGTCAGTTGTAAGTGACATACGATGACGCACGAAGTGGTGAGTCATTGCGGGGCTATCGTCACCTTCAATAGGCATACAGTCTGCAATAGGTTATACTTACATTGTCGAACAATTTTGTGACTCACGTGTCAGTCACTTCTACATATTTTGCATCAGTGTGACTATACCTGACAATCCTTGCAAGTATTGGTGATGAATCTCTGTGCCATGAGGCATCCTGTCCGAGAGTGTTGGGTTAATCAAACAATTGACAAGTGCATTATACCAGGGTTGACCTAGCACCTCCCTGATTATACTATAGTTTTCGCACACAGGTTTTTGATCCGGGACCCGCTCACGATCTGATCCGCCCCCGCGGGTGGATCAAAACCTCGAGATGTGATTTTGAGTGCGAGAGCTTTCACACGACATAGCTGATCTCAAGGGGCGGATCAGACCAGGAATTTTCCCTCGCTTGAGGTCAAAACTGTGTGAAAGCGCTCTAAGTGTAAAGGAGCGATAGGCGTTGGTGCTAGGGAAAGAAGGCTAATTACCGATAGGCGTTGGTGATGGGGAACGAAGGATACGTAAAGCTCTTTTACTCTGCTAACCCCAAGGTCAGGGCCGGATTTAAGCATAGGCCAGCAGGGCACGTGCCCAGGGCCCCCACAAAAATTACATTATTGTATTTTTGGGTAGAGTATTCCTGACTGAATTCAGAGGTAGCCACCATACGAAACAGATCATAGTCGAAGGGGGCCCACAGTGGTTTGTGTCCCCCAGGTTAATCCGGCTCTGTCCAAGGTTTAATTCATATGACCTTTTTCTAACAGTGACATTGATTGACAAGTTGGGGTGAACATGGGCAAAGCTGGTCCCGGTTGTCATTTCCGGTGGAACAAGCCGTTCCTGCCCTCCGGGAACTGGAAAGGTGAGGCCACACGATGAAATATGTAAATTTCACATGAAAAATTGGCCTACCCTAAATTTGGATAATTGTTTCTTCCTAGTTGATCACGGAGACTCCTCGATTGTATGTATTGTTGTCTGCCGACGAACGTAACAAGCAGGACGAATAAACTCAGCTTTGAAAAACACTAGCGTAGTGCTACACATGTGTACAACCGCCAACAGCTACGCAGTTAAATAAACCTGTCCCATCGATGTATGCAAAATCCTTGTTTTAAACATGTAAGATTTGTCTCAGACTGTTTTCCTTTTCTTAATGTCCACCATAAAAGGACAAAAAATTCATGGTGAAAGCCTTTTTCAAGATTTCGAAAACTAGCCATCACATATCAGGAAATTTGTGACTCTTCCTGTATAACAGGAATCCTTGTTTCAATTTTTAAATGTTTTCATGAGCCTAGTAAGCTTTGTCGCAGTTCGAACATAATTCCAACAGAGAAGAGAAGTCGAATTTGAACAAATGCGCAGTATAAAGGTGATTTTTTATTTGTTTATTTGTTTTCAAGTAATATCTCATCTAGGATGTAATGTGAATGTTGAATCATCGAAACCATTTATTCTTGTCGTTTAAGTCGGTTCATAGCCTCGTTTCACTAGCAAGTTCGCCACAGTGTAGCATGAAGTTAAGGTTAGTGTTAGAAGACATACTCTCAGTGTTACAGTTGTACGCATATTTGTGATACGAACGTATTTCACATCCATGTTTATACAGTATTAGTTACTGCACAGCCCAGTGTACTTTACCTTTAGGTCTGGAGTCGACCTTTCTCGTTTTTAATGGCAATTCATAAAGACATTTTATTCACTGGTACTATGGGCGGCCAAAAGAGCAAAACAGACGATTATGAAAAAAACATTAAAGAACCCAACTAAACTGAAAAAAAGAAAAAAACAAATAGTAAGAAATAAAATAAAAACGCAAATTAAAATAAAAATGCAAAATTTGGTTTCTTCTTTGTGTTTTTAGTTTTATTTTTTCATTATTTGTTATTTTTTCCTCTTTAATTTGTTTGGGTTCTTTAATGTTTCTTTTCAACTTTTTTTGCCCTATTGGCCGCCCATACTACTCTTTGGAACGGTCTCCTAAATAGGACTATATTAAAAGCCTGTTCATTGACTAGTAAATTTTTGCAGTGCTTTTAAGGATCATCTGCTTAACGCAGCCAAGCATTAAACTGATGAGGTGGTATTATTTGCTTAGTAGTGTTATATAAATTACTGAGACTTGCTGATTTTCTCCTTCTTCGCTTCTTTCTTTATAAGTAATCCTTCTTTTCCAGCTCGTGTTTTCTTTTGTTCCCTTTTGGTTCCCTTAAGCCTGTGTACACTTTCAACATTTCAGGACACATGTGTCTCGACACAAGTTGCCAGAACACCTTGTTACCGAAAATGTTGACAGTGTGTACAGAGCAAAAAAATTGGCGAAATGTATCCCAACATGTGTCGACACATGTTGTCAAATAATTCAAAATCAATTTTCCAGAAACATGTGTCCAAGCTCTGACAAATCGGAAATCATATTTGAAACAGCTGATCCACCTGTATTCCTGTGAGTTTGACAAAATGGAGGCCCTCATGGAATGGACAATGCCAAAGTGGAGGGTTTGATTAAAGTTTAGGAGAGTAGTATCTTGTCCATAGCCTCTTTTGTTGAACCTTTTATGGATTTGTTTGAAACTTAGATACAATATTCCTTAGATAGTGGGCCATTTAGGGCTTTCAGGAATTTTTGGTCCAAAGTCCCATGTGGGCCCTATGGCCCATTTTATGAAATTCTGCAAAATGCTTTTTCTCGTACAAATTTTCTTGTACAATGTTGATGATTTTGTCATAATGATGCTCTTTTAATATTACCTCCAGGGTGTGCAGAAATTTTGGTACCAAGATGAGCCCCAGGATCCATTTTGTGAAATATTGTAAAATAGTTAACCCCTTCTTCCAGTTAACGTTAAACAGAGTTGATGGCCTATCATAATGATGTTTGGATAGTGATCTGTTTATGGTTTTCTGGAAGTTTATGTCTAAGGTCCCATGTTGGCCCTGTGGCCCATTTAAGGAAATTTTGCAAATTGCGTTCTCCTACAGATTCTCTTGTACAATCTTGATGGTTTGTATATTCGGTTAGTGGTACTTTCAGGTGTTTAGGAATTTGGGGTCCGAAGGCCCAAGATGGGCCGTAGGGTCCATTTTGTGAAATATTGCAAAGTGATTAACTTTTCCTCCAGTTGATGTTAAACAGGGTTGACCGCCTGTCATAATGATGCTTGGTTAGTGATCAGTTAATGGTTTTCTGGAAGTTTTGATCCAAGGTCCCATGAAATTCTGCATATTGCATACGTCTACAGATTCTCTTGTACAATGTTGATGATTTGCTATAATGATATTCTGTTAGTGGTACCTTCAGGGTGTTCAGGAGCCAAGGCCAAAGATGGACCGTACGGTCCATCTTGTGAAATATTGCAAAATGCTTCACCCTTTCTTCCAATTAATGTTAAACAGAGTTGACAGCCTGTCAATGTTGCTTGGTTAGTGATCTGGGGTGGAATTCACTAACATTTGCGTAAATTTTTCGAAAGTCAAAATGCATACGAACTACGCGAGAACCTTCTTAAGATATATTCACGAAAATAACTTTCAAAATGAAAATAACAGGAAACATTTTACCTGGCAATCCGGAAGCTGCCTTCAGGGTGTTCGATTTTGGGTTATAAGTCATTTGAGGTTATTTAATGTCATGTGACGCTTGTACTAGTAAAGACAAGAACCCAGGGACCCTTTGTGAAGGTATGAGGTTCTGCACCATTGTTGCTCATTTTTGACAACATGTTGCTCAAGTGTGTCGCAACATGTGTCCGCAACATGTGTCTAGTGTATACAAGGACAAAATTTCTGTGTCCAGGTGTGTCAGCAACATGTGTCGACACATGTGTCCTGAAATGTTGAAAGTGTACACTGGACTTAAAGAAGGTCTGCTTGTACAAGCCTATAAGCTTTTTCCAGACCTCCCGGCCGGGCCCACAATTTAGTATTAATGAAAATGTTGTAATGTTTGTATATATATATATATGTGTGTGTGTGTGTATATCTTTATGCAATACAATACAATACAACACAATACAATGCATTGTTCATCTTTGTGGTCTTCGATTTGTACGTGTCTGCAAGTACACACACGTCTAGTTTCACCTACGGTCTGCAGTTCAGATGAAAAGTGATCTTGAAAAAAGTGATTACACATATCTACCCCAGAAATGTAAGTCAGAGACCCTTGCATTTACAGCCCTCAGGCTATAGGGTTGGAAGTAGTGTTGAACCGATATTGCAAGGAGCCGGTATTACTGATACCGATATTTCAGTTCTCAATGTCGGCCGATACCGATCTGATACCAATATTTGTTAAATAAGCATTCTGCAACCAACCATAGACCACGGGGCACCACGATGAAGTGTCCTTTCATCTTGATGAGTTAAATATTGGATCTTACATTCAAAAATACTCAAAAAGTTTACCATTTTCATGACATACTACGGGACGGTAAATATCGGCTAGGTAATATTATTATTAAAGGTAAATTTTAAGGGTAGCGATACAGGATGAAAATGGGGAGAATCGACCGATATCGGTGGTGAATACCGATAGCAACACTAGTTGGCTGTACGATGTATCCTACAAAGACAATAGAATATTGAGGTGTGGAACTTAGCAGCTTTTCGGTGCAGTTGATATAGCATGAATAGGAGGGGTCTAATTCAATGGTAGAAGTTGTTCCTTATTGCGAGCTGTGTTTCTGGTCTCCTTGAATACTTGTGTTCTGGTTCCATCTATCTCTGACAAAGAACATATAGCTTATCGCCCCTCAAACTTAACTTACAATTCGTTTGTCATGGCTTTCCCAGCTTAAAGAAGGGTTCAGAATTGCTTACCCCTGTAACACACTCACGCACCAACCTATACACACAAAAACTGGTTTTTTTCTCGATGTTATTGTTACGGCGATAAAAGAACTGACGGGTGACAGTGCTGTTTAGGGATAATAACATTTTCTATTCAAACTGTACGCGGGTGCACAAAGCGCACTCTCTCCAAGACCCCTCCTAGGGCGTACTTTGAAAATTTCAAAAAAGGTTAATTCTCGCCAAAGACCGTAAAGGGACTTTTGACCCCCTTCTCTAACGTTCTTTTTCAAAGCTCGTGAAAAATGATGAAAAATGGATATCCTTTGACAACTGACCGGTCCCCGTCTCCATTCGTCACTTTTTTGGATGATTCATCTCCACAGCAGGGTATACAATTGATGCTAACGATCTATGAATAGGTGACCTTACAATTTAAAAATTGACTATTTTTCTTAAATACATAAAAATGTCTGATAAAATTCAACTTTGATATGTTACAATGACGAAGTCTTCCAGTATAATATGGTTATTAACCATCAGCACTTTTGTATTAAATTGCTGTAGCTTTAGCAGTCAGGAGTTGTTAAAGTACATGTAACCAGTCATATAATAAATATGATCGATACACCGTTGAGACCAATCAATTTTGCCCTCAAAATAAAGATCCTTCATATTTTTTAAACTATTGTAAGCATATTTATCGACGTTTATTGATCCTGTAAAAGATAAATTTGTGGCTGTTTATTTTTGGGATCGAACGGAAGTTATAATTCTTGCATGCCACCGACAAAGTAGGCGGTACACGTAAGCAGCGCATAATGATACACACGTCTTGCAAACTTGTCGTTCTTTTTTTAACAATTTTACGACTTAATTCCGTTGTATGTCACACAGAAAATAAACAAATATATATATTTGTCTGGCATACAAATGGTACGTGAATTTGAACTTTTTAATTTTTATTTTTAAAGACGTCATTATTACACACTCTAACGTCAGTGGACCAAAGGAATACAGAGTATTTACTTATTGTCTATACGGATACAGAACATTGAACATAAAACTCTCTGAAATAGTCTTTATTGTTATACTATGATTGTGACCAGGGCCTTTGAAAATGCTGACCACAACGTTTGACCGATGGGTAAACTTGCATCACCCCAGTTATATATAGGAATACTATGAGCAATAGTCGAAAAGAGAAGGCGAATCTCGCCGGTGTTCATTCACCCTCACTCTGGTATGAGGTCGTCGATTAGCCAATTGGTTTCCTGGCCCTCGGATGTTAAAATCAACACATATTTGTAACGAAAGTTAGAGTACATATGAAAGATTTAGCTGTTGCATGAAAATAAATTACCGAAGATTGTTTAAAGTGTCAGTCTCGACCTGTCCCTTACACCCCGGACAAAGCTACACAGTAGCATTTACCTGTTTACTGAGTGTAAAGTGTTTAAGCCTAACTTGCGGCTGTAAACTTTCTTATATGCATAAAGTAAACTAATGACTGCAGAAGTCATCAATGACCAATCAGAGTGAGGCTATATAGTTGAATTAATGTCAAAATCAAAGTGCAGTCACCAATAGTTAATAGAGATATGGGGATATTACCGAGGCAGGCGTGTACTAATCGCTTCCAGTCCTGCTCCTTGGACCGCCATGTAACGTCCCATCCGTCAGACGTAACTGTATCCCCAGTCTTTAGCCACTTTCCCAAAGGCTGGGAGGGTGGAGGTTTCTTGCTCTGCACCATTACTCGACAGCTGAACTGAGAAAAGCGGACAACTTTCTGAATCGGACAACTACCTGAAACGGACAATCAGCTACCCAATTAAAATCCACCAATTTAAACCCCCTCAGCATCACTGTGAACAGCTACGCTGAAAAAGTAAATTTTAATCCCCAGAAAATTTCCAAGCGGCTCGAATTTGATCCGGGGACCTCTAGTATGCAAGGTAGTACATTCAACCACCATCTAAGTTATGATACTTAATAGATATTGCCGTTAAACCTCATCTAACTAACCAAATTAATAGATATTGCATGTAAAAGATTAACCAAAAAGTCAAACAAGGACGCTATCTTTCATAAATTAGTAATTAACGAAGGAAAATATTTCCACATAATAAAAATAAACCACTTATAAAATTAAGATAACGGGATATACTGATTAAAGAAACAACATCTTTTTTAAAACACTTTATTGAAAAATCTAAAAACAATCTTGTTAATACGGGCACAAATGAAATTCTTGTTTAATACCCCTTGAAACTTGAATTGATTAGGTTCGAAATATAAACCAGTTTGTTTATGGTTAAGCCATATCTAGTTAAGAATTCGACAAGATCCCGGTTCGTGCCCCTGTTGAATAATTCTATTATAATATATTATAATATATTATATATATATTTATTATAATATATTATATTATAATTCTATTAGGTAGCCTATCAAACTTTGCACCACGGTAGTAGAGGACCCAGGAGGGCCTGAGGGCCCGGCCCCTATAGATTTTTACCATAGATTCTTAAATTTGCATTTGCCCTCTCCCATTTTGGGTCCCCTTTCGATTCGGGTCCCCTTTCAATGATTACTTGACCCAGCCTGGTACAACATATGCATTGCCGACAACACAAGGAGTTATGTGCACACACAGTAATTTGTAGGCGAAACTACTAATTTTAAATTCTTTTCAGGTGTAAAGTGAGGTGTAAGGCTACGATTCGGTGACGGAAGAACAATTTGATCAGTGAAGGAGCAAACCGGCCAGCCTTAATGGGCAGTTGTACTCAAGAAGTCGTCAGATATAATATTCCCGAAAAATCACATTCAATTAGTTAGTTAGTTAAATGACGTTTTACGGCTCAGTTTCTAACCAATTGGTTTAAGTCGGGCCGGCCACGGCCTATTTTCTAGTTGTGGCTCACTGGCTTGTTTTCCCTACTCCATTGCTTATGCTGAGCACCAAGCACAATGGCAGTAGGTTTCATTTTTAAAGTCTTTGGTATGACCCGGCCAGGTTTCGAACCCCTGACCTTCCGGCTGCAAGTCTGATGATCTAACCAATTGACCATGCAGTCGGTAGGGAGGCACTTCTACCGTTGCGTCAAAGTGAAGAGGTTACGGCGAATTGGCAAAGTTTTAGCCGCAACAGTTCAACTCTTATTGGAAACTAATAATGTGCATTACATGCATAAAATAAATTAGCATTAAGTCTTTATCAAATAAATTGTCCTTTAGGCCAATTTCCCTGTCATTTTTTATCGCCGTCGGGTTCATAGATGTTCGGGGCGTATTATCGTTAATGACTTAAGCCGTTCCGCTTCTGGAAAACCGTAAATTTTTGTCAAATATCTAACTCCAGAAATTTGAATGAAATGCATATCACTACAAGATAAGAGGCCCACATATTCTGTCGTCAGGAGTCGTTTGCTCATTTCATTTTTACCATCATCAAACGAGAAATAAGAAACAAAAAAGGAGTTGACGATTGCACCCTACATCTATTATATTCAGCTTACATATTCGACCTTTTCACACCCCGTTGAACAAATGATGTATAATGGACGCTTGTCACCCGTCATTTGTAACAGGAGGCATACCACGTATCACGACTATGCTTAAGACTCATTGGCGTTTCTACGCAGGCTACCATTGCCCTGAAGTTTGGGCAAGTGTATCGAAGTTTAATTGTAAGGAACAAAACTATGTCCTGTGAGAGTCGTATGCTTGTGCGTCAACAATTGGAAAAAGTACAGTCGATGAGGTAACTGGGTAAAATGATATCACTTAGGCGCTGCTGCCTGCTAGGCGGACGTGTATTATTCCTGTACCTATATATTGACCGCACTAGTGATACAAGTAGAATATGTACGTTAGGAGGTTCATATATTTACACCGCCTACGAAGGTTACCAGTGACGAAAGTAGAAGATATGAAAGCAAACACCATGTGACGTCAATTGTAACGATTTTTACGAGAAACACATATAACACGAATTTAGTGTCCTTTTCATCAGAATACTTACTTTTATTTCTCCTTCAGCGTTTCAAAACTTAAGTTTTGCTTATTTCAGCTCACTGGTCCAGATCTTTCCCCAGAGGGGCTCTATGTGAGGCCGATGCTTGAACATCGGGCCAACGAGGATGAGAGCCCTAGAGGAAGGTTTAGGCATTCTATCCCAAGAAAATTTGAATATCATTAAATAGTAAAGATAAAATTTCCTTCCATTTTGTAATCACTTCAGTAAAATACACACACTTACAGGTCCAACTTAGGTATCTTCTCGATAGAAGAAGGGAGCCTACCAAAGAGGGTCAATCTCGGAGGGGGGGGGGGTCTCTTACATCCATATTTGGGAGTTGATGTGCAGACGCTTCTACGCCAACATTAAAGGAATGCTTGAAACATAAATTTATTTTTCATATGTGAAACAGGAACTAAATGTACGCATTTTGGTGAATTTTCCATTCACATTGGACATGTAGTACTCGAGAGCTTTTTTTCCGAAGTCCCCTCGAATCTCTGGCGAAGAGCCAAGGGGCGAAACCAAACATTACTCCCGAAGGAATTCTGCTCCCCGGAGGAGCTACGTCCCCGAAAGGACAACAAATTAACTGATTAACCTCTCGAACCTCAGACCTCTACTTCAAGGGTCTGTCATGCGTGGCCTCTTGCGAACCACACATCGGAATTCAATGCAAATTTGACCAGAATACCTACAATAAGTACCCCTTTAACATATTAAAACTTATTGTGAGCTTAGACACTTCTTTTAGTAATCGTTAAATGAGCGATTCCATTCTGCGACAAGGAAACAAAACGTTTTTGGGGGTTACCAGCTGAAGAAAAGATATATTGCAGAAACTTCTTACAGTAACAGATCATAGCTTTTCAGACTGGTCCGTGGCCCCACAAACAGTGCTTTGCGACCCCAGTTTTTTTAACAACCAGAAGTCCGAGACTTGTGAGACCGTGATGGTTTAAAATGATCTCATGAAGAAATTTCAAGGGAATATTACAGGATAGGAGTAACACAGTTACGTTTAACCGATATTGAAAGCGTGAAATATCGGTATCGGTAATATCGTCTACTTGTAATATTGGTACAACACAAGACTCTTAACTATGTCTTTGGTTCAAGTTGACTTTTGCGAACACTTATTTCTTCAAACTAACATAAACAAAGTTTCCAAGGATGATTTGTCTAGGTTATAAAAATTTCCTTGGTGTAACAGTGGCGTAGCCGGATTTTTTCATTTCGGCATGAGGGCATTTAGATATCGGATAATGTATTGGCGGCCTCAACGTCTTTATAAGTGTGGGAAGGCGTGCACGCGTAGCGTGGGCGGCAAAACAAACAATCTCATAACAGAGGCATTGGGTCTTTCAGTGTTTCAGATGCCCCGGAAGATTGTTTCAAGAGATATATTTAAAGATGCAATTCTCTAATATTTTGGAATATTTAAAACTGTATATATATATATATAAATATTTACAGAAAAGCTTTAATAGACATAGGCATATAAGCCATTGTGAGATAGCCTCAGAAAGTCGTTAACGGGCGCTAGAAGTCGCCCCAAACATATTTTCAAACAACAGTTAAATCTCTTCAATTATTTTCTAGCTTCTTTTCCAAGGATCTTTCATGATATTTCAGAACTTACACATTACATATTCAACTTAGGTAAACCAAGGAGTTACCCCTTGTGAATTTCACAATTTGTCTACAACACGATTAGGCCTTGTGAAACTTTCAATGGTTTCTATCTCATGAAAACTTTCAAACACTTTGCATCCTTCCAAAAGTATGTGTCACTCACACAGAAGACAAAAAGATTTGAATGTTTACCTCACTATCTTTGATTACTGAGGGAGAAAGCAAAATGTTTGCTTGCATTGTTAAAATCATCTTCTAACAAATGGAGAATGGTTCAATAATAAACCAAATTTCTTCGATTAGTATATAATTAGCATAAATATCAATTTGCCGGCAGCTTTTTGAAGTCCTCCAGGCTTCATCAGTGAGATACATCACAATTATGTAAGGAAAAACCATATTGTTTAATTGTGCTTAATAGGTAGAGAGTGCATGTTATGGACCTGCTAATTCACTACTCAGAATGATGCTGTAAACAAATCACATTTTCTGTTTATAACAGCGTAATACAGATTTGCTGTGCAGTGAGAACAATGTCATAAGTATTGAGTATGATTACAAGGGAAGCGACTGGCTTGTGAGAACAACCGCAAAGTACAGTCTAGTTTTCACTTGTGTACTACAAGTACATGAATGTGCAGTGGCATAAATGCATGACTTTCACAATATTTGAGTTTGAGTACAAGTGCCAATGAATTTTCATGTGTAGAAGTACAGTCAAGTATGCTAAAGTGTGAGTTCAAGCGATATTCACCACAAATCTATTATATCATATATATGTGAGGTGTATGCAATTTCTTATTATACATTATAATATTATTGATTTTCAGATGCTCTTCACAAAATCTCCATCCTTTACATGTAACTCTGTCTTACATATCAAGGTTTAAATTTAATCCCATCATATCATTGTTATATTTTTCCTTGTAGAACCTGCTAATTGATAATTTATCAATGTACTCGTCGTACAACAATGTACTCGTTTTTAAGTTTTCCTGAAATGTTCTTGATTCATTAAAATCACATCATTTTTCACCTCTTTAA
>WURT03286224.1:0-25189 GCA_009936505.3 Holothuria glaberrima
TCACAAAGCTTTCTCCAACATTTTAGTAAAGATAACTGACAAAAACCCTCAGCCCCAGAAAAATATCCCCACGCTTATGTGCGTACTGAATGATTCTGTTTGACAGGGGTCGGTTGCAGTGATGCCTTTTGTGACGTATACTAGCTTTTCTAGCGTGTACTAGAATAGTTGGTATGACTTGGTGGCGGGCTACTTATGGCGCTCCGTCGGTAAGAGTCAGAGCCGTGTGGCATGTTTTTTTGTCGTTTAGGAAGGCGCCAGAATGTCTACGATTTATGCAAATTGTCTACGACGGGAGAAGTCTTGTCGGGTTGTAGGTAGTCGTGGCAATGTGACCCGGGCTTTAAGCTTACTTCAGACTATTGTTACGTGCACGAACGACATCCCAAGAATCCCGGTTCGACTCCTTGGTTGAGCCGACTAATGAAAGCTCCAGAAAGCCCCAGTGATCTTCAATTTGGTAAGAACATTGGTTCGAGTCTTTTCTTGAATTTTTGTTTCTATTGGGGAAGTTTCGAATTTCCTTATAGGGGGAACTGTTTAATTCGAGAATCTAAATTAGCAATTTAGCGTTGATCGTCTCTGGAATCTTTCTTTCGACGAAATAAATGTATTGTGTAACAGAACATGCTTTAATTATCTATTCGAGAGGGTTCACAAACTATTGCTGCTGAGTTTAAAAAGAAACTCTTTCAATAGCAGGACTGAGAGATAGATTAACGACATAGATCAGCCAGACGTATTACATTATATAGATTCTACACACTGGCTGTAACTACGTTCCGTGTGCCATTATATCATTCGTCGTTACTGCTACATTCTATATCTCATGAATGGTGGACTGTCTGCTCGTTCGAGGATAGCCTTAACTACACACACCAGCCTTGAACTGTTAAAAGGAGAGAAATGATAAGGCCCATTTGCCAACGAATTCCAGCACCACCGTTGCGTCTAACACTATTAGTGCGCCCTACCCGCCTATCGCAGGAACCAAATCCACTACTGTAGAGACAATACTACGGAGTCCACGCATTACCAGTCAAGTCTAGAGATATATTTATTAAATAAATAACTGTAAACAGGCCTAAACTAAGATTTGATATTTGTAAGAATTAAAAAGGGGGGTTAAATAAAAATTTTATCGAATTTTAATCTCGTTCTTCTGTTGTCTTTTGCTGTTACTGGGCTGTATGCTATATCGAGCCGTAAAACTATATAAATGTAGTAATTTCATCTGTTCACCTCAAGAAAGACCACTTAGAACTGAATGTAGATTACGTAGATGGATCATTATTTTAATGAGAGGGCCAGTAAATTTGGTGTTATTGGTACATTGTGATATGTTTCATCTTAGAAATGTTAGTACATAGAAGCATTGAACTAGAGGAAGATCGACCCAGTCATAAGCTATAGTTATGCTTTACATTCTCTAAAATTTAAAATAAATTACAACAATTGGTTATGGTATTATGTCCAAAACATAACTTGTTTCCCTCGTGTAAATTGGACAACAAGAATGTGACATTGGCAAATAATGTAAAGCATTTTTGTTTTTAAAAATTAACTGTGGGAAACCCCAACATTTTCAAATAGTAGTATGCTGCATATTCACGAAGCAATTACATAGTACTTAATACGTTGCCGAGAGCTCTGTCGTCATTGATACTAACTGTGTGCAGCTCCACCTATTCTGTGTCTACAACATCGAATAGCACTGTGATCAAAGTACAGATAACTAGGGTAGCGTTGCGTGTAACATGTCCTTTTGCAAAAATTAATTTATCATTTTACTACAATTTAACTTGGAATGTTGAAGGGTATTTTTAAATATTTCCATCCTGCTATTTGGTCACTACTAAGAAATGCTTGGTTTGCCAAATTGGAATCAGTTTTGCAGAGTCAAGTTTTGGGATGAAAGTTTCATTATGTAACGGGAACAACAAGGAAAACCAAAAGGTGTCCCACTTTAACGAAGAAAATTTCCAAGTGTAACACAATCTCTTCATTGAAATTGCATTTCCAGAAGATCCTAGAAGATCACCCTGCAAATCATCCTTACCATTACAGACCTTTTTCAGGGAAATAAGTTATACCTTCATTATCTTATGGAAAACGGGCTTTGATGTTCCCGTTACATGGTTAAAACTGAACTCTGTGTTGACCAATAAATTTTGCATGTTTAGTTTGTTTTTCAATATTTTGATATTAATATGTATATTACCAATACCCATGAATAATCCCAAAAATCAATGTTTGCTGTCAACCTTTTAATTCTAAATTTGAAAATTTTACCCAAATGTTACGAGCTGGTACTCTTATTTAAAGAATCACCCAGATGTCGATCTCGTAGTTATATGAAGTATATGTTTGTTTGACCCTTACCTTCACAGCAGGTGTTGAGTATGTACAGTTCTTCAAGTGCATACTCATTGGCATTAAGAGTGCAGCCAGTGTGGGTGCAGGAGCAATACCCTTCCGCAGGGCAAGCTTTAACCTTGACATTGAGGGAGTAGGAAAGGTCAGTTTACGATCTAGTCTACACTCAAGGAAATTGGTTTGTGCATTCCATTGGTGAGAATGATTAATGTTAAAGTTTCGCGGTGTCATCTTTTTGTATTTACTTTCAGATTGTCCAGAGTGGACTGGACATTCTAGTAGCCTTTACTGCTTTACCAGCGATCGTACACGATAGGCGAAAGCTGCAGAGATTTGTGAAACTTACTTGTTCACATCGAATCCCTGGAAGAGAATGATTTTGTCAAGGATTTCTTTAACCAGATTAACCAGAAGAAACCAATTGAAGCATCCTCTGATTTTGCCTGGATAGGTCTTGTCTTCGATGCATCAAAAGGTTAGCTAATTTTTTAATTTTGTTGCAAGATTCTCAAGGATTACTTTGGGCCTTGCAATATCGTACGGTTATAGTGTAAGTAAATTTAAAACAACCTGGGCAACTATAGTAATTCTCTACTTATCTGGACATCCGGCCCGACTTATTTTTTTAAAGGCACGGTTCGGATACACTTATGTTTTCCTCTTTTGTTGCCCTTGTCACGACATTCACGACAAATCTGGGAGTGATCCTGTGAAATATGTTCATTGATGCTAGGATTGCCGTAAAGTGGTAAAATGAAGCCTAGTTAGTCTGTGTTTACTTCGTGTTTTTTTTTTTTTTCATTCTTGTATTTTTACTCCTGATCTCCGTATTTTACACAAGCGCGTAACCAGAGGGGTCCAGGGGGTGAACCCCTTCCAGCCTTACCCCCATTCGTCTGCAGCGACCCCATCCTTTACATAGATCTTAGCAGTAGCGTCGCCAGGATTGTGTCGTAGGAGGTTTTGGAGTGCGGAGGAGGGATCTAAGGGGGAGCGCCCCTTCCCTGTGGAGGACAAAACGGCTTTTTTAGGTCTCCAGATGCAAAATCGTGCAATTGTTGTGCCTCAAACGTAATAAAGTTTATAGTGATCATGTGTTTTTGTCATTATTGTTTTTTTCAAGCTTGGGTCCTGGGGGTTTCAACCCCAAAAGCCCCCTCCCGTGGAACTTAGCACCAAACAGTGTTAGAACTGAACGTTGTCTTAGTAGGGTTGTGTATAGGGTTATGGTCTAAAATGGGAGCAATATGAATTGTTGACATATCACAGAAAAATGAGATAAACAATTTGTGTGATAGGCTTATCTGCGGAAGCATGGTCATTGAACTGTCACACTAAGCAAAAGAAGGCACGATAAGCGAATAGAGTCTTCATATTTATTCCTCGGTTCTGATGGCAAGCCGGCATGTTAAGTTTTATTCAAGGTGGAACTCTATTCCCTTTAAAATAATGTATAGTTCCTTTAATCGTTGATAACTGTAGCTTCATTTATAGTATTCCAAACCCCATCATAGGTTTGAGCCTGCTGAAGGCTAAGGTCCACATGAATGCACCATCCTGATATTTTTTCAATTTTGTCAGAGGTGAAATGAATTAGATAGAGAATTCCGAACGGCGCTCCGTTAACGATTTGCTTGATGTAAGTTTTGCTCTTTAAGAAGACAGCTTTTTTATATATCTCCTAGTATATGGAATACTGTGGGAGCAGCAATATAATAGGCTATGCATATATATTTGAGCTTAAGATGAAGATCTTTCTAAGCCTCAGGATTCAGCCTAGCAAGCCAACCCCCCCCCCCGGAAATCTTGGTTACTCGACTGTTTTACATTTCAAAATTGGTCCTTTTGACGGAGATGTCTACAAACCTACCCCTGAAGTCACTAGTTTCCACTGTTGAAGGTCACGAAGCCGCCCTTTCCACCAATTGTCGTTGCTACTTACCTCTGGCATAAGATTAGAATTAGCCGAGGCCTGTTAAGGCATCCCCAAAATCAGCTATGCTATGACGCGAAATCATTTTCAAAGAATAATGTCTCCAAATCAAATGCCTAACAATGTATCTTGTTAAATCAATTGGAATATTGAATCGATATCAAACAGGGGTTGCACCAGATCATTGCGAGGAGTGGGGCTACATACACCACACATCGGTCGGAAATGCCTCGCAATCCATAGTGAAGCCAAATATTATACGTTACTTTTATGTAACATTATGTTTTATTCCATAATTATGACGTCAACAATAGAAAAAAGGTTATTACAACTGGAAGTCACGTTTTCTACAGCCTACTGACAATTAGCTTCCTACGGATACTTTGTTATACTTAATTATTTTAGGGATTAGTTTCTCTGAGTTTGGTTACGTTATAGCATATTTTGGATAATAATGTTACCCCATACAAGGAATCCCTTCCTGTTATTTGCATTTTGTCCTTCAGAATGCAATTAACTTCAACTTAGTAGGTTGCAAAGGTAGCACCTTTCTGGGGAGAAAGGGGTGGGGAACCTATCCCTCGTCGGGGAACACTGGCCTCCGTTCGGTGCTTTCTTAATTTCTTCCAGGCAATAATGGATAAGCGATTTGCGTTTAATGTTCGACAACGTTCAGTCCTTCCAAAAAGCCCATTACATATATCGCAATATTACATACAGAGAATGCAGAAAAATGGCTCCAGATATTTTGAGGATATTTTGCACCATTTTACATATTGTGAAATTCCATGCAAATGGCTAAGCCCAGGTAGTATTAAAACTCCCTGCAGAGATATTACATTACACGCTGTGTACCGAAAATTTTCAATTTTAGGCATCATCATTTTCGGTCAACATTGCATTCAGGCAGTAATTTGCGAGACTTCAATTTCCAAACAGGAATTGTTTAGTAAGGAAGACAAGCAGTGGCGGCTCGTGGTAATGGGCATCTTGGGCAGGGCCCCTCCAAGAAATTCTTTATAATAAGGATCAGATTAATAAGGAGATGAGTTAAAACACTGCTTATTATTGAACTATTTCTTTACTATCATTTTCCAATATATCCCTCTCCACTCTAGCAAAAGCTTGTCTGTTTAGTGACCGTATTAACCCTTTTTGCAAACACACTAAGTAGCAGCCTCGCCCTTTAGCATACGTTCCCTTTCATCCATCGCGTAAAATCGTGGGCAGATTGTAATCTGCCACGCTCAACACGGTGAAAGCATGCGAACTTACATTTTATCTGCCGAAATAGCGAAAGGTGATTGGCCAATTTCTCCGAAGTAAGGGCAGCCTTCGGCTTGCCCTCCCTTGTCTCGCTCCTTCGCACTGTATACATACACCGGTCGTTGTAACAATAGTGTGCTCTCACAAACGATAAGCTGAATGATAACTGCAGCTTGCAGTTATGCATGTACACTAAAAGAAACCACTTGCAACATGAATACAGTCAAAAATTACAAACTCGTCCACTTTGGAAGAAGAGTCTTGAAGAAAACTTGGAAATCAAGCGATTAGGACCAAAAAGGCCACACATACTGTATGTATCGTTTTCACGTAGGTTTTCACCCAGCTGGTAAACAGTGCGAATGGTTTACAGGATGCCACTGCAGAATCTGGCAAGGTTTATTGCTTTCCTTGCATTCTATTCAGGGAATCTTTACGAGAACATGCTTGGTTGCGGTTTGGAATCAGCGACCGCATGGAAGCACTTGTCAGAAAAAGTAAATAAGCATAAGTGCAGTCGCCATTTTGAGAACTGATTAAAACGCGCCTTTTTGGCAAAACTATCATTGCGGAGTAACTAAGTGCGGCATATCGCACTAGCATCCAGCGGCATAAAATTTAAGTTGGAAAATATTGCCACATATTTTCAAAAATAGTCTGTTTCGTGCTTATCAAATACCATGTGAAGAGAGCAAAATGTTTCGTTCTAATACCCGCGGTTTTGTAAATATCGCAGAGCTTCCGGGGGCTTCGCCCCCTGAACCCCCACCTGGGCGTTGTTCCTGGATCAAACCGGGGGCCCTAAGGTCGACCCCTGAACTCCACGCCTTCGGGGCGAGCGCGTCGCGCTCCCGCAGCGCCTTCGGAGCCGCTGAATCCTTCGGACCCGCAAGTAAACCCAATTTGCCCCTCCAAACATTTAGATCACGAGCGGCTACTGAGACAAGTCGGATTTATTCATTCTTTTGTTCGCTGGAGAACACTAGCTTCATTCAAATGTGTCTATCTTTTAAAAACTATTAGGTAGTGGTAAGAATTGCCCTTCTTCACAAGTAAATTTTACACTTTATTCTTGCATAGACGCGCCTTATACAGAAGAGCAGAAATGTTCCAAATTGACTGTTAAATGAGACGTAAACGTTTGAAATGGTATTGCAAAAGAAAATGGCAAAGAGTTCAACTGGTTTAGGAGAAAAAGTAATTTGTGAAGGCTATTAAAGTAAAACAATGGAAATTCTTCAATACATTTCACCCCCACTTCCGCTAAACTGCTTTTGGATCGTTTAATATTTTGACCGAAAACCGTAAGGAGTGCACTCCCTCCATGCAGAGCAATGCGTGTTGGCGTGTTTATCGGTAGTAAAAGTTAGCGATTGATTTGGTAAATCAGGAGATAAACTCAATATCATGAACGATATTTTACACAAGGCGCGGATCCTCCGTTTGCCACCTCTGGTAGACGTGCCGTCCTGGGCGAGGGGTGTCCTCCCCCCCCCCCCTTTAAGAAACTTTTGTTCATTGAAAGTGGCTTGAATGCAAAATTGTGTTTCCTTTGGCAGAGTTTCGAACTGATCATGTATTGAAAAATTCTCATTATTTAGCCTAGTGAATGCTCTCATTTTGGGTTGGGTGTAAGGGAAGATTTTGTGGTCTAAGTGGAGAGGTGACAACTCCACCTTCCTCCGATTATTGCCGGATGGGCTATTCCATTGTTAATCCTGGGGAGTTGTAAAAATTACATTTTACACGAATTAAGTGTCGTCCACAAAGTTACTCTTCTGAAACAATTTTTAAGAAAGAATGTAATACAACCAATAACATTTTAAAGACGAAACTCTTAGTAACTGTCATTAGTTATAGCTACTTAGTCTAAAAAGGTCATTATCCTTAGAATTGGACTGTAAACTGCCTGACTTGAGGTAGCCATGATCCTTTTCCCTTTACAATTTTTACATGTAAGGGTACTTGTATGCATTATGGTGCTATTTTGGCAAAGCTTTGAACCGATAATTGGGTAGACATTCTCATTTACTGACGATTCGGCTGTGGCTGTGAATTTAGACGGCTGGCCTGCAATGAGGAGTGGGCGAAAGGGGAATAGAAAATGCAAAAGGGTGAGGAACTTAGAACTATGTAATGTATTAACTTTCGTTATCTATTAATAATGGGTCCGTGAGAAGCGCGCCTACAAAATGCTAAACAACAAAATGTTAAACAACAAATACATACTTACAATCTTTCACATTATGCTGCAGCTTGGCAAATGTCACCATAGCTTACTCATGAGGTAAGAGTGTTTTAAAATGTCTTGCTGATGTGTCGTCCCTACAGAGAGGTTTTACCTTTAATTTTCGTAAAAGTATTTTGGCCAGAATCATATTCTTCGAGGTTAATGCTCTAATGATGGTCATACGAGATTAATTGCGGAACCATATGAAGACACGCTTGAAGAACGCCGAAAGTTTGCATTTAAATCATTTCAAAGTTACATTCAAACTCTGCGTAGTGACACTACCAGTTTACATGAAAATGCATCTCTCAATTAGAATGCGAGTCGGAAGCCTTGTAACTAGTATAGGATTTCAATTAACACAAAATACGTCTTTCCAAAAGTAAGGTAATGCGGGCAAAAAATCACGCGTCACGCTTTCGTACCAATTTGCCAGTAATTTGCAATACAATTTGCCCAATTTTTTGTACCAAATTTTATCTAAACACCCTGAAAAATATTCAGAACTTCTCCAAAAGGGAAGGGAGACACGCCCCAGGACGGCAGTCCGAAAAAAATCGTCAGCATCAAAAAATTCGAACAGCTTTCTATGCCTATAATGAAACTAACTGGTGAGTGAAGAAAAGGATGACTTACTGTGAGTCACGTGCACTGAATTAGCGTGTATTACTAAACCTTAAACGGTCACATTACGTTTAAGAGCTGCTTCATGTTGATTTCATAAAAATGCACAGTATACCATGTTTAAAATATGTAACGAACGTTTTCTACTTTTTGTTATTCTAGAAAGCTGGACATGGAGCAACGGCGATGACCTGGACGCCAGCCTTTGGGTTGCAGATCCTCCCTAAACATTTCCGTTATATGGGGATAATTGTTGCGTCGTTACAGTCGTCGTTTTAACTACAGATTGGGTTGTGACTCGGTGCACGGAGTGTGCGTATGCAATTTGAGAACATGAATTATCTTAGTTTATATTAATACCGTGAAAAGGAGGGAAAACAGGTTTCCGAGGACTAATACCTACTCCTTTTGGGCAGGAAGAGTTGGTTAACACCTTCAACGTGTCCACCCTCCAATGTAAAGGGTCCATGAAGCCTGCTTTTAGCGACGTGCAGGGTTTGAACACAAAAAGTCGACTTCAAAACCTGCTTTTCTGTTGGCGAAACCTTCATGGGCTCGTTATCCTGTAAATTGTACGGCAATAGACCTTTTGGTTATACTATTAAATGCTATGTGTGTATTAAAGTACACATGTTAGGAATATGAAATCAGATAGGTTGCCCAAAAATTTATTAAATTTACTTTATTTGACCCAGTTGTATATAACTAGCCTCCGATATATTACACATTTGTAAACAGTTAGTGTTTCAGCTATTTGGAAGTACATCGTGTCCTTACTGTAAGATAATAGATGACGATAGGCTCTCTCCTGCCAAATTTGACAATAACCGTGTTCCAATTTTAACATATATGGTATCAGTTGCAATCGCTACAATATGGAGTCATATAAGAGCCTATCCAAACAGACCTCAGCATAATCACACCTCACCCCTAATCTAAGTAGCTGTCACGTAATGGTATGCGGATATACAGTAGATCCATAATGATCTTCAGGGCCTGATTCCATTATATAACCGTAAGCATTATTTTTTTATTAATCGCCGAAGGACAAAGGAATCTGTGCAATCACACTGGCGTGTGTATGTTTGTGTGGGTGCATGTGTATGTTTGTGGCGCACAGGTTGTAATTACGTAAACCTCAAAATTGCAAAATAGATTTTTCATTAAGAAAAAACACAGATTGTCTTTTGTATAGGTCAAATGTCATTTGATGTCAATAACTGTAGTTAAAGATCTAAAAAGTGTTAAATACAACAGCTCAAAATAACTCAGTGATCGACACTTTTATACTTAATATATCAATTTTTCATAGTCAAAGACAGAACTTCAACTGTATTCGGTGGAGGTCAAAGGCTATCTGAGGCCATATGTTAAGAGGAGAAGCAGTAAGGAACCCAACCTTAACATGTAAATACATCATATTAGTACAAAACCCCACCGTTTTTATGAGGCCCAGAGGCCATATGTGGTCACCAGAGGTCAAATGGTGCAAACGGTGTAAATTTACACGACGTTGCATGCAGAGTAATTACCGTGATAAATCTCACACGCAAAATGTCTCAAGAAACCTTTTCCTTTTTGTGGCGGTCGCAGGTTATTACAGGTGAAATTAAGAAGCCTTGTTAACATGGTATCTCAAGACAGATCACTTTGTCGGCTCTCTTGTTTTGCATGGTGATGCTCCATATTTAGGTTAAGAAGTCTTCAACTTTGGTGGAATCGAACGTTATTTCCCGTCATCATGCCCATATGGGTCCCGCTTGAGATTTTTTTTTCTGGGAATGATGGACTTTTCATTGATATGGGTTCCACGAAGATTTGGCCGAGGGACCTTGTGGGTCTTCAATTCTAAGTCGAAAAGGCATAATTTGTTCTCTCTGTAAAAAGTGTTAGCATTTTGCAGGAATTTTCTTCAAAAGTTGCCCAATCTGTTGCACCACATTGCGTTTCAGAACCCTGAAATTTCCCAGAAATTTCTAAAGGGATGATGAAACCCCTCTCCGTAGACCACTCCCCAGGACACCGGTCCGAAATAACTTTTAGCCCCCCCGTTGAGAAAAGATCTCTACGCCTGTGATTGTGTGCTCGTCATTACCTTTGAAAAGACAAGCTAGAGCAGAGTTATATATTAGACATGCCGTGGTCTTTCTTGAGCTCCTGTAAATGTTCCTATCGCTACTTTTGCCATATGAGGTGGTCGCGTATAACACAATCCTACCAGCTGTTGAACGATTACATTACATTCAGGAGCATATCCTAACTATTCCTGTTACAAAACAGTCCCCAAGTATTGTACTCCGGACAATTCACTGGTCTATTTCTTTTCAGTGGTGGTGGATTCCGTTTTATTTTCCCAAGGCTTAGTCTCTGAAAACAGGAAAGTGTATTTGTTGCATCGGCTGTAAGACAATATCCGCATTTTTTTCAATATATGAGCTCTGTTAAAAGTATGACTTTTCACTGATTTTTTGCGTTGCCCGTGTTTCTCAGCAGCCGTCACTACAAACTTTCCTTCAAACACATCCTTCACCAATGAATGAACTGGTTAGGCTCTGAGGTGAATTATTATGTACACGGGGGTAGACTGTTCAATTTATTTCTTCCGGTAAGTCCGGTAGATTGGTTGGTTTACCACCTCCCTTTTTCAACCTAAAGTTACACGTACTTGGCACAGAAGATAAATGGTTTGGAAGTATCACCGTCATGCTCTAACAAAACAAGACGCATAACATGGTATCAAAACATGTTACACCAGGCTCATTTCGTTGCTAATCCGTGTGTGCAGGAAAACACTGCAATCATGGTTAACTACAAATGCCTACTTACAGGGACCACAAGCAGTATGATGGACTCGATATATGAGTGTGGAATCCTAGAAAAAGTGTGCAATTAAAAGTCAAAATTAAAATTGAAAATTGATTTTTTTTCCAAAGGTTAGCCATTTGGAAGGTCAACTACAAAATTTTACATTCAAACGTAACTGCAGATGGCCGCAGGAGCGAAATTTGGGGTTCTCGCTGGTGTCGCCTCATAACCGCGTCATAGCCGCGAAAGAAAAGAAAGGGGAAAACAAACGAAAAAGAGAAAAAAAACAGGGAGGAAATATTACAGATATCAACAAAAACTAACAGCGAAAAAACAAATGAACAAAAACGGAGTAGAAAACTAAAAACATAACAACATTTTCTGAACACACATTCAAAATAAAGGACTATCTCTCTGTAGGATTCTAATGTAGCCTCGAGTTAAAATCACATCTTTTAATAATGTATTAAATTGATATTGAATATGTTGTGACAAACTTTGAAGGAAATTTTTGCAGGACAATGCGTCTGATTAGCCTCATTTCAGAGCTCATAGTTTGCGATGCTTGTCCAAACACTTGATAGACCAGCCACTCTGAAAAATACAACATGTTTTTACAACTGAAGCCTTCATCTGAACAGTTATTCGTAAGAGGAGCTGACAGCCTGTCAATCAAGTTGGTATAAGCTTTATCCATTATTTTTACTTGACCAGTGACTGCGTATGATTAATACCTAATGGTAAAGAGTGTCTGGTCAAGAATTTGTATAAAGGGATTTCACATATTTATTACCTTATCATTGCCATTTCAGTTATGTGTGCTAGATGTTCAGAATCTCTTAGTTTGACCATACACCGTCAAGATGTGAGTAAAACTAAACATGTGTGACAAAAAATCATGGAATTCATGAACCAACTAAACCCTTTAAATGTGACTGACGACAAGAAGGATGGTTACAATGTGCGTAAACAGCTACATGGCTAAACAATGGAGCTATTACAGGCATCTATGGGCGTGAACGTAATGATATACGAGTTAGGGTGGGGGAGGGGTAAACGGGCCTACTTCTCTGAAATTTAAAAACATATTTGTGTTATAGAATAAAATTGTCTGCAACTTAAGGGGATTGACATGCCAAACTTTTGTCATACTGGCATTTTAAGATGATCTTATTCACCAGGCTTGCAAGAAGACATAATGTCGGATACACTGCTGTGCCCCTACCCCGTTTTGGCAAATCTTTGCCAACAGTATATTATCGACACACAGTGACGCCAGCTTGTATTATAAGCGCGCGTGCGGACGCCTACCAGTTTTCAATTAAAATTGAAAGTGATTCAAAAGAACTTAAATTCAAGCTTACAGAGATACCTCCAAGAGGTTAGATGAAATGTCTTCAGGAATGAGTTATTAAAACGTATTTTAATTCTAGGGCCTTCAACTTTATTTCATGTTTTTTTTTTCTAATTTCTTCCGCACTACAATTTCAACCGTCTCCCTTTTTCCAAAAGCCAATGTATTACACATGTGTCATTCCTATGTCCAGATTTTACACCAGAAGGGGTATTTTGAGATGTCTGGAGTTTTCTTGATGTCCCATATAGTTTTCAAAAACAGTCTCAGGCAGTCATGAGCTATAGTCTACATAGTATGGTTTTCCATCTTCCATAAATGAATACAATCATAAACAACACTTCGTGCGTGTACAAGACGGAAAGGAATATGCACTCTAAAACGTTTGGTTCAGATTTGAACCAAATCCGGTCAAATGGGTACTGAACCAAATCTGTTCAAATTTATGACAAGATTTGGTGCATTTTGAATAGAAAATTGGTTAGTTTTGAACCGAAACTATTCAAATATTTAATCCTTTTCCGGTTTAGTGCCCATTTGATCCGTTTTCAGTTCAATTTCAACCGGACATTTGTAGAGTGTGCTACATGTTGAACACTTTCGTCCATTTGGGTAGAATAGAAAAGTTACAATGATAAACTATGCAGAAAGCATAGGTTTAGAATAGTGCTCGAAGAGTAACAAGGCGGGGATGTATCGCCATTGAACTTCCGTACGGACTGGCAGACTGAATGTATCTCCAGTCTTTGTACCTACTCTTTCAAGGGCTGATGTGAAACGCCCTTGGCAAATGCCGCTTGTTCTATATACACCAATTACAGGATAGTTGAGATAAGTAAAGATTTAAATTAGACCACTTCCTGATTTGGACAACCTTAAACCTCACCACTGCGAACATTGAACTCTCAACAATAAAGGTGTTGAGCCAAGAGGAAATTCAGATGGTAAATATCAGGATCTCATACGTAAAACACTTTGAATACAAAGCAGTACACGCAGCAACCAAGCATTACTTCAAGCAACCCGTAATACATGTTGTTTCTCTCATTTCTTAAAAGTACATTTAAGTTTTTCCTGGTAGTAGTGTATCGCCCTGGTTTTCTGTATTGTTTCTTTACAAGAATTACGAAACTTTCGAAGTTCTTAAAAGCGATGTAAATAATAGCATCTTTTAGTATCTCATCACCTTACAAAGTTAATTTTGTTTGAAATAAAAGGGGAATATTCCTACCTCAGAAAAGAGGTTCTTCACTAAACAAAGATAACTAGTCAAAGGGATATTGCTGGCCAACACCGACGCCCTTACGGGTATAGCTAGTTATTTTTTTCTCTTGAATAAAATATTTGCTGGAATGAAATGAGAATCGGTCTGCAAATAGTAAACGGTTTCAACCGGGGTTTGGATTGAAAGGTGATGAGTCCTGTGACTGGGTTGCTCCAGTCTAGCAAAATACTTGTAGGAACAAAGGAATATTTAAAATATCCTCTAAACACATACCACTTGAAGACAATTTCGGAAATGCGCCAAAAGGGAGCTGTAAAAAAATTTCACCTATCTTAAGGCTAAGGTTTCATTTAAGCTAGTAATTCAGGCCTCGATACGGATATTTTTCGACCCCAAACGACCATCAAAGGGAAAAGGTACGCACAGGGATTTACAGCTCCAGTCTCGTTGGAATTCTTACCTACCTTAGGCTTAAAGTTTGTCAAGTTAATAATTTATGCCGTCATACAGATATTTTTCCAAGCGAAGCTACCGCCAATCGGGCAATACGCTCATGGGGGTTCCATCTTTATCCCCGGTGGATTTCAAATCTCACCTAACTTAAGATCAAAGTTTGTTTCAAGTTAATTATTCGTTCCTTGATACAGACATTTTTCCACGTCAAGCCACCACTAATGTGGGCAAAGCAGGCATGGGGTCCCAACTTTACTCTCAGGGGCTTTCAATTCAACATTTGTACTTAAAAGTTGGAATCATTTCCATTTGAAAGATAATTCTGAATAAGGACACCGTTGACTTTTCTCGGGTTTAAAACCCGTCCTACAATGACCCAATCTAGGATCAAACCGACAACCTCCCAGTAACTAAGTTTTATCGCTTCAAATGCCATAAACCACGTCTTTTCTCTTGGATAATCAATAAAAGCTGAATGTACAGAAGGACAAAGAATATGGTTTGAAATGGGAAATTAATACCTCCAGAAAACCCAAATTGACCATCCTTAAGGCTATTATAACAGAATTAGTAACTGAAGATTACTTTTCATACAAGAAAGGGTGTTGATGGCTATGGCGGGAAGACTGAAGAGGAAGTTACAGAATTTATTATTAAGTCGGAGCATAACCTTTCTACCTTGTCTACGAGGTAACTTACTTTTACCAGTCGTCTTTAGATGTAGTGTAGTTTAAAGATTAAAAGAAAAAACGTAGTCCATTCACCCAGAATAAATTATTAATAAATCTTTGTACGCACTAACTTTTTGTTAGGTTTTCAAGGTAAGCAAAACAAATAAACCCAATGTTACTCAATTTAAAGAAAATCTTCGTGTTTAAGGAATAGGTCATTGCAAATTTTATTGTCGAAGCACGTCGCCCTTCAATCACGATTACGTGGCCACTTATTTTATTACAGATACTTCTAGATTTGTGTAACAGTTGAAAGATACGTTTGACGGAAAGTTTGCGTTTGGTTTGACTCAAGCCCCTTTCATCCTATTCTCAGTCTTCTTTACATTTATCTGTGACTTGCGTGTATTGTCGATCTCTCCGCAGGGTACACATGCGCTCTATCGAGCATGACATTGCAGCAGAATAGGCGTGACGGAAACAGATTACATGTACCAGGAGGTCTTAGGATACCCCCGGACAGTCACAACTACCCCCTTAGAAATAACACTGAATATATACCTAACAGACTTTTAGAAATGGCAATTAGTAACATTTTTCATTGTAGCGCTATTTCAACCAACAACCATTCCATCGTTCTTTATTGAGCAGGTCTAATCATTTGAAGGATACTTTACCAGATCTTGCACGATCTTTGGAACGCCTGTCTCACTTGTATTTTTAACTCAACAAGAAGCGCGTACAAAGGGTACCCGCTAGAGAAGCCAAACAAAACACATTCCAAGAGCATTTTAGAAGAATTTTTCTTACATCAAATAATTTAATGACCTTGAAATTACAGCTTAATTTATGGCTACAACTCCAAGACTTTGGGGAGGTCCCTTATTTCTTAGTTTTGGTCTTTTGCCACTGCCACTTCTACCTCTACGATTTACGCCTCGCACACATACGAAAGACAATGTACATCAAACTCCTGTACTGAAAATAAATGCCACAGTCACACCGCTGTTACCTTTGCTTTTATTGCGCCAGCAAAAGAAATGCGCCAACAGTAGATGAAGAACTTTTTCAGATAGAGGACCTCTTAAGTAGCGGCGTAGCAAGAACCTCGGGGACCAATGAAAAAAAAAACAGCGAGGGAGCCCCAAACTGATGGCATAATAAACCCATTTTCCTTTCAAGACTCTTCAATCTCCATGGGGAGGTAAGGGGTAAGAGTGATACCTTGCACACAACAGATCCAGGTTCAATCCTGTATCCCATTCTTGCTTCGTTCTTCAAAGGCAGTTCTGCAGTTGTTGGTAGCTTTGTGGTTCCTTTCGAGTCGGTACTAGGTGGTATCCTTCGGGCCCCTAGACACTGTCCACCCAGTCCACCCGCTTGCTATGCCAGTGTTCTTTAGAAACCAGTGTCATGTAAAATTAACGCTCGCTCTTTAAAGTGTCTACGTATATGACTGGCATGCCTTACAGCTGCAAACTGCAGAGGCGAGACAACGACATGACAGTGAAAACGACTCTGGTCCCGTGTCTGTTTAGCTGAGGCTACACATGCGACCTAATCGTCACGAGTCTGTAGAACAGCTGACCCATGACGGTCGGAGACTTAAACACTCCTATCCAAGATAGACTTGTTACATTTGTGACTTTCCCCAAAACTAACTAAGTTGTCACTAGGATTTTATCTGTCGCCGACGAAATGCATCAGATATAAAACTTGAATCTGCAGACTAACCAGTTAAATCATTTATGTAGCCGCATTCTGGTTGCCGACTTGCTGTTTGTAGCCGAACTCCACAACTCAACTTGAGTGTGGACAATACAGTAGCAACGAGCCGGTACCTGGCAGAAACATCCCTACCCCTTTAGTGAACACCTAGACTCAGGAGCGCAAATCGCAGGGACAAGAGGACCATACCTCCAAAGTAAATTGTGAGGCAACAACATCATTGCCATCAAAACTTAAGCTTATAGTAATACAAATTCACAATTTACTACTCCGGAGCTTCCGGGGATTTCTCAATCTAATTTACAACCAGGGTGTGAGTTGCCCCTGGATTCCACAAGAAGCCCTTAGGTGGAATCTTGCACACTACGTCAAAGAGGGCGAGCGTAGGTCTATAATGGCCGTAAAATGCCGACACTCTTGCACCTTTTGACTATGTGAGGTCTTATCTACATAAGCCAATTAGTTATATTCGTCGACGACGTAGGCTTAGCCAAATGGCAGCATAGCAAAGGCTAAAAAGCAGTGGTCCACAACTACTTAAATCCCATCAAATCTAGCATTGAACACAGGCCCTTTTTCCCCAGTCTATAAATTATACATGGGAATCAGTGAGGACACATGCTAAAACCAAGGGCCCAAGTAACAAAAACATTCCAAGCGCTTGAAGTGGAGACAAAGACGATGGGAGGGGAGTGTCAGGAGGTCTCGTGGTTATGGAGATCATCGTCTTGACCAAATCGATCATCTCAAAACATGTCTGATATTCGTAGTGGAGTCGTGTGGAGTTCAAGTGCAGCACAACATGGTACTGAAAGTATGTGGAATATGACCATCTAAGCAACAGGTTCTTATGTATCAGCCAATAGAGAAGAGTTAACTTTGCGAAATTAAGTGACGTCAGCAGGAAGTCAAAATGTGCTGGGTGGGTTGACTTGCAATCCGACGGCAGCCTGACACAACTGTCAAAGATTGATTACAACTCACTCCTTACGTGTAGGCAGGTTGAGTTGCTCTTTGTGCTAACTGGACTTAAATTAATGATACAGTGTGCCATTCGAGTTCATGATTTACAGTATGCAAGTTCACAGTAAGTCTCAATTTTGTCGCGGTAAAATGGATTTGTACAAACGATAATGGTATCTAGAGAGTTAGAAGGTTTAGTAGTGAGTACTACAGTGGCACATAAATTTCCTTAATTTGCTATTTATCTTGAAACAAGGTATACCAGTACATTTTTTAATTTAAAAACTCTACTCAAAACAACATTATGTATTTCCGGACGGTAATTCATTTTAAGGAAAACATTGGAGAAAGAGAGGCATAGTGGCCACGTGGTCTACCTCGCCCCAATCGTTCTTCGAGTTTTTTAAACGTTTTATAGTAGAGCTATAGTTTGCTGCAGGGATGTATTTTGACTATGTAATGTTCCTTTTCTAATCTTTGTCTGTCACAAATTATTCTCAATTTATCAAGACATTTGTCATAATTTCACGCGTTCCATTGACCCTCAATTATTTGTTTTTCCCTCATATCATTCTAAATATATTTGTTTAAAGATACGGTTCCGATTTTTATGTAAAAAAAAAAATTCTAACGCAAAAATCGGAGATGTCGGTAAGTATCGGGCGCAATTGCCACGATTTATACCCATGTCTGATGATCATTATTACAAGATTAAAGATGGAATTGTTTTGGTGAAAACTGTTTTTCGGAAAATAAAATATACAAGTCAAATTTCAAGCTTGCTTCAAGAGGCGATAATGTAGCAATTGTATATTAAGGACAGCATTTTGAAGTAAAATGTAGATTGTTTGAAGTATATCCCCAATTTCACAATATTATTCAAATGTCATTAAGATGATTTACAAAAGAACATAATTGTCTTGTTGTTTGGAACTTCAGCTTTATTTAAATTTACACTCGAAGTATTTTTACATCCAAAATTTTAATTATTATTTTATATTTATCAAATTTATGACCTGATTAAATGCTGCAGTTGTGTAGATCAGAGATCTGTAGTTTGGCACTGTAGGTTAAGGAGTCTTCATACTTGTTCCAAAGTCCCCAATGAGTTCTGTTCCCCAAAAGAAGTAAGTCCCCCAAATGGACAACAAAAGTACGAGCCAACTGTAAATGCTCCAAGGAACTACGACCCACATGGGATACAAACTGTAGACTAGGCCTTAACAAGCCCCCCAAAACAAGAAATTCATCACAGTGCTATATCAGGCCCAATACAAACAATTTGTTAAGACCAGTTACAAATTCAGAAAACAGAAATGAACAGAGAACAAAATGAGCAAAATTCCAAAGAACCCTTCGGAGGCAAGTGAGAGGGCGGCAACAAGCCTACCTGGGAGAAGTTCGGACAGAAAACACTAAATCTCCAGGAGGAGACCGAATGATTCATGTGACACACAAGTCAACTTTCGTCGCGAATCTGAACAGAACGACCTTTACGAAGTCGTTCTCAATACCTTTTTTAGTCCCCTCGACTCTCTGGCGAAGGGCCAAAGGGCGAAACAGGAAGAGTTTTGCTCCTCAAACGAGCTACGCCTGCGAAAGTCGAGCTCAATCAATACACTCCGAGGAAGCAAATTTGCCATGTTGTTTTGAACACTAATCTTCCGGAACTTTCTGATCGGAAAGTAAATACTTCTTGTACATTGAAATAGTTCTGTACAAAATAAACACTACAAGCAATATAATATATATATATATATATATATATATAATAAAGCAGTTGTTAACTTTGTAAATGAATAAGAAGTAAATTAGTTCGTGGTAGACGAAAAACCTAAGAGAAGCAGTAGCAATCAGTTTTCATGAAAAAGTTCTCATAAATTATAACGTTGCATAACGTCATAAAGCTGTAAAGTTACAGACTTTTTACGGAGCTCAACCAAATCACTCTGACAAAGCAATCATTTTGCCATGTTTTAAACACTTACTTTCAGAACTTTCTAATCGGAGAGTAAATATTCCTGGCTTGTACCAGAGAAATAGTTCTTTTTAACAGAATAAACATTACAAGCAATACATTTATATCAGTTGTAAACTTTGTCAAGCATGGAAAATATTAAGTAAATTAGTTCCTGATCAATGAAAATTCAAAAAGACATTATGCAAAGCAGCTGGAGCAATCAGTTTTTTTGAAAAATATTCTTTTAAGTTCCATAACGTCATAAGCTGTAAATTTGCAGACGTTTTACAGTAAATTTGTGAAAAATTAATTGGTCTGCAATCAAGATCATAAGCACTTGTGGTGAAGATTTGATATTAGAACTTTATTTGTGCTCTGACATGAGCACCTTATAGCCTTATTTTTATCTAAATGTGCAACAAAACGTTTGTGATTTTTGTAACTAAAATAATTGTTTTTTTAAGTAAATGTAAATTCACATCTTTTCATATAGGGATGTAAATTTTCCGAATGATCTTTAAAAAACCAAACCTTTGCACAATAATATGTTTTACAGATTGAAAATTTGGGCGTTTGGTTTTCATTTTTGTTACTTGAAACACCAACCCTTATCGAGTTGAAAAAGAAATTGACGTTTGGTAAATGACAGTTTATTAATTTAAAAAAGAAAACACAAAAACAGGGGAAAATGTCTGCAAATTTTTCGATATTTTCAAAAGTGCACTAAAATTTTTCGTTCACAGACAACAAAAATTTTTCAAGCACAAAAGAAAATCTATATTAACAACACATTTTTATTGTAGCAATACAAATTGTCTGAAAAATGCAGCAAATTTTGGCTAAAAAGAAAATACAGAAAGTGTATGCTCAAACGTCTATAAACCGACTGAGGCTGCATGTATTCGACACCATGTTCTTGACTGTTCCAGAACATGTCGAGAACATTTCAAAAACATGGGAACTCGTTCTGCAGTGTCGAACACGGACCCTACAGTGCAGGTACAGTTATCGTGGTTACATCAACGGACATGCATGCATGACATACATAACCACCCTGTTGGTACTATGTACATCAGTGGTAGGTTGTACAAAGTGGCATACTGTTTAGCCTATGCACGCTATTTGGTCTAACATCACTCTGAATTACATATACCCCACCATGCCACGGTACCGTTTCATACCTTCACTATAGAACTTCGTTTGTTTGTTTGTTTTTTTGTTTGTTTTTTTTTCAAAATAAACCCACAATTCTGTTGTTTAGTCATTCACTCCTGTCGAGTAAATGTTCTGCTTAACTTGTTCTCGTTTGAAAAACGGCATTAGTACACCTATGAAGGACATTGTACTGAGACTGCCCTAGAATTTCTTCTTACGGTAAGAAGACATCTTGGCCATCTTTGTTTATGTTCTTTCTCGCTGTAACACCAAGTGGGGTGGTTGGAGATTTAGTTGCAAGAACAGTTCGTGAACGTGTAATTTTGTTATCGGCTCGTGTGAGAACACTTTTCTATGTTCCAAAACAGGGTGTCGAATACAGTCTGATAGTTTTAACAGTGTAATAACCAAACATTGGAGTCACCACTAGGGTATACACTACACATATTAGTAAAACTTTCAAGATTGGGCGCCAACTTATTCTAGCCTAATAAAGCGCAACCATCAGAAACGCGTTCTAAATCGCAAAATTTTGCACAAAATGCCTCTTAAGATGACAAAAATGAAACATCAGACTGCATGACACTACAGATTTTTTGTATAAAGCAAAAATATTCAATAAACAATAGATTGATAAGGGATAGGCTTCTCAATAAAGAATGAACAGCGTTGTCCAGTTACAGCAAGAAAGTTGTCACTTTTTTATCATTCCAAAAGGCATGTTTTTTTCACAAGATATTAGTTTTCTCGACATTACAGGTGGTTACTTTTAGTACATACGTGAGCAGAAAAAAATAGTAGCGTATTTTGCACCTTAGCTTTTTCATGCTGTTTCAAAAATCATGTGTGGTAAAAGTTCCAATACCACACGTGAACTACTGTGTCAAATCGTGCAAAACTATGGTGGGGTGTTTCTATGAATTTTTGCATGATCATGTGAGTCTTTTAATTAATAAACAGTTGACCGAATTGCAATGCATTAACCTGCACTTCCACAGAAAAACCCGCTTTGATACAGGAACATGAAGCAAAATGGGGTTAAGTAGGTAAAGTGTGGAAATATGCGGAGAAGCGTCGTGCTGAGGAAATTAAATTTATAATTCGATTTCGTTCACTGGCCTTGTTTGTCACATCTTGTCCTGGCTTGCCACATGTGTCAACTTGACCCAGCTTTCTCCAATTTGACCCAGATTTTAAGGTGTGATAATCACGCAGGGAACAGCGTGGTTCTGTGTGTCAGATTGGTTCTAGTACCATATGTGTCACCACTCATGCCCACACTTTTTTACCTATTTATTTTCATATGACCTACTACATGTGATTACGTGTGTTCGTATTTGGGATGCCACACGTTTTCTATAAGGGTAGTGCTAACATTTTCAAAGACAAGGTTCACACCCCTTCCTTACAGATCCCTCGAAAGAATGTTCCTTTAAATATTCCTTGTCGACAGGAGTTATAGATGCACTAAGGTTCATCCTTCGAATTTAATACTGTTTGAATATATCGTTTTTTGACATTGTTTTAAAAATGGATTTCTTTTGACCTCACATGAAGTTTGAACTCACCAAAAATTGATAGCAAAAAACGAAAAGATGAACGTGTTTGGCGATTCTAAATCTGGGGTTCTCCGTGAGAGGTTAGCACTATTCAACCACTGCATCAGGCTAGCGAATTCGTTAAGTTTATAGTATTTTAAAGCATGATGAAGTAACAAAATCCCTTGCCTGTGTTAAGTTTATAATTAGATAATTCAATTATTACTATGACAGTTATGCTCCCAACAAAATGAATGTTGTTCACTATAATTCTGTCTTTGGAAAGGTTAGAAACTTCTCGAGACGCCGGGCCCAATTTGAAAGTACAGCCTTTGCAGTCTACGAGGTTTATGTAGTTTCAGCTCTGATGATCTCAGATGACCGTCTACCACCGACTAGCCCACAGGGTTCTCTTCCTCTTAAAATAACAAATCTATGTACAAAGTGTGGAAAGTATTCATCATCCCTGTCTTAAAGAAATCTCGTTTTTTAAGGATTTCTTTTTTTGAACTCTAATGACCTCAGATGAACCTATTAGTAGAATCCTTTCTCTCAATATGATGAAAATATTTACTAAGTATGAAAAGTGTATACCATTGCTACATCTGTTTTAAAACATATTTCAAGAAATTCGTATTTTCACCTTCGAAAAAGGTGTAAGCGGTAAAATTTGCATTAAAATCCGATGAGTTGTTCGCAAGATATCAGCAGTTAAAGTTGTCACATTTTTAACAAAAAAAAAAACTTGCAGTAAGCAAGACAGCAATTTCACAAATTTCAAATTCCCCACGAGCTACGACCTTTATTAAATACAAAGTCAACCCACAGACTGTACAACAAAAGGAACTAAGCACGCCTCATGAATGTGAGGAAGTGATATAATCCCTATTGCCTCAAGCACACTTTAGGCCATACATGTGTAAACTTTCTTTGCTGATATCTCCAGTACTACATGTCGATTCAACTGGAACTATCACCAAATTGAGTATTTTAAGTCTCTCTTTACATATGGAAAAAACTCTGTCCTTAACCTCTTCCAAAACTAGTGCGATTCATTCTCTGACTAGAACGAATCCACATACAAAGTATGAACAACATCCATGCCTCATACCTAGAAATATCATCTTTACAACGTGTTCGACCTGTGAACTTTGGTGAATTCAAATGACTTGTGACCTTCACCAAAATCAATTATTGCATACAACAAAAAATGAGAAGTACCAATCACTGCTATCTTGAGGTATCGTGAGCACAGGCCAAGCATCTAAAACCGAGAAACCGAGCTCTAATCCATTACGACCCCGAAGAACTCGTAATCGTGTGGTATTTCTAGTTATGTTTAAGCCCGTCATCCTTTTCGCGTGTTATTTAATTTAGTATGAATACTGTAAGAGATGAGCTCGTGAAAAAAATTTTTCTCCATAACTGTATCTTTGGAAAGATAGAAAAATCTAGCCCTAACTGTTTGTTGGTCACGAAAGGCCGGACAAAATTTGAAAATACCCCCACTGTCTACTTAGTTCACGGGATTTCGTAGATGTACCTCTGATGACCTCACGTGACTCTTGACCTCTAAGTAACTAAAAGGGTCGCCTTGCTCTTTAAATATCAAATGTATGTATGAAAAGGATCCATCATCCCTTTCTTGAAATTTCTTGCCTCTTCAAGATTATTTGGTTTTAGACCTCTGATGGCATCATATAAAATTTGACCTCAACTGCAAACAATAAGTTCTTCCGTTTAAAAATGATTAAGTGATATACCAAATGTAAGATTGTTTATCATTGCTATCTTGAGATATTGTGTTTACTAGCTTGTATTTTTTACGAATTTCGTACTTTTACCTTCGGTGGACTTCAGATAACCTTTGACAAAATCAGTAAAGTCTAATCTTTTACTACAACGCATCTAGATGCTTAGTACAACAGAATCCATGCTTCCTATCTAGACATATTTTGTTTACAAGGTTTTCAACCTTTTCAACCTCTGGAGACCTCACATGGCCTTTGTACTCCATCAAAAGAATACGGGTCTTCCTCTAAAAATGATGTTTCAATATTCCAAAAATTAAAATTGAATTATTCTTCAGATATCGTGCTTACAAAGAACTCGCCAAACGTCACAAACGCACATGCATGCATGTATACATACATACACATAGATACATGCATACATATACATACAAACATACACATATATACACACATACACACATACATGCATACATGCATACAATTCTGTTAGATTTGTTCAGTGCACAACCGATGATATTTTTCCTTTGTGCTTATTCTAACACTGTGATTGTCGTCAACCAATGACCTATTGTTTTACAACCGAGGACATATTGATGTCTATTGTTCCATGTCACCTTGAGACTCCGGAGAAATGGCCACTAACCAAGAAGAACAGAAAACTTCATTGAAACGAACTGAAAGTTCATCAACGCCTGTTCGGCCGATAGAAGAGAAGCAAAAACAGACTAGTGTGAGTAATCCTTTTGCTGAAATGAAAGATGGATGTGAAAATAATCTACAAGAGGCCGTGGAAGAGAAAGTAAAGGTAGCATTTGCACAACACAGTCTAGACGTGTCCATTGACGTGGCAAGGGAGGACACTATGGCGAGCAATCGGTATCATAACACGGGGAATCGACATATACCAGTTTAATTCGACACATACCGATTTAAATTGACATATACCAGTTTCGATCGACATATAGCAGTTTAATTCGACATATACCAGTTAAAATTGACATATACCGATTTAATTTGACATATATCGATTTGAAATTGACATATACCAATTTAATTCGACATATACCAGTTTCATTTGACATATACCAATTTAAATCGACATATACCAGTTTAAATTGACATATACCAGTTCAAATCGACATATACCAGTTTCA
>WURT03286334.1:0-22419 GCA_009936505.3 Holothuria glaberrima
CTATACCACTTACATTACGTGTTTTCTAAATGAATATAAAGTGTTTTCTGTTTCATAGGTCGAGTCTTTCAACATTACCTGCAATACATTCAACTTCTTGTAAGGTCTGCGTAGAATCTAAACACTGGGCAACTTCAAATAAGCAGCGGTTTGAATATGTCTCTCCATCCGAACCACAAACTGGGGCATACTCCGTAGTGCAAGGTCTCAGACAGCGATCTTTAAAAAATATTCTTTAGTTTACAAGTCAATATCAACGGAATTTTTAAGCAAAAAGTTGTCTTTTTTTTACACTGTGCTTAAGAGTTGTTTCATAGGCGATGGAACTACCATAAGTATTCTTCGTGTTCGTTTTTTAAACTTAATGGTAGTAAAAAATTGGTTTTTTTTTTTTTGGACATTGCCAAAATTTTCATTTGTCGATTACCCATTTATTGTAACTTACAAGGATTCAATTAAAACTTTGCAAAGAGATTTATCCTGAAAGTACAATGCCCTTTTAAAAAACAAATGCAACATATAACCTGGTAAAGTATGAAAAGAATAATTCAGTCTTAGAATAATTCAAACTTTTTCAGACTTTCCAGACAATAAATTTTCAGATTTGTAGTAAATAGGTAACGTACTATTTGGGGAACATTCTCCTTCTTCATAGGTCAAAGACGGATCCACACACTGCGCAGCTTGGAAAGAACATAAATTGCCATAGGTCTCTCCGTCAGATCCGCACACTGGATCATACTCTGTTGTGCATGGCCTTAAACAGAGATCTTCAAAATAAAAAAAAAACGAATCAAAAACCATAAAGTAAACTACCTTGTGTAATAAAAGGGTACTTTCCAAGACTGACGATACTTGCCACATGCAATGATGATATGTATATCCTGCAAAGGATGATTTCTAAGGTCCCAGTACGCAAGAGACTGATATTTACCTGAAAAGGCAGTATTGCATAAGTCATCAGAGCAAAAGCAAGCTGTTCCTAGTCCTGAGAAAATTAGCTCTCGGATATTATCAACAGTTGCTCCTAAATAATCATCTATGTAAGAGTCCACTGTTATGCAGCCATCAATTCCTTCCACTGGAAGAACACAGGCTCTTCTTATAAGGTCACTAACAAGACCTGAAAATGACAAAAATTATTATATCTTAATACTTGCAGTCATAGTGAAGACTTTTCTCTTGAACAATGAACGTCAATATAGTGAAACTGACTTATCTGAGTATCGTTAAAATTGTATGTGATATCACTTAAGCGACAGTGATAAGAAAAGAAGTGTATTTAACGTTGGTGATAAGCGACCCACCTGTTCCATAGAAAAGAGTGACATTCACGTAGGCACATACTTCTCCCTGTGGACATCTCTCCATCGATAAATCCTCTACAGGCCGTAAACACTCTTCTTGACTTTCACAAACGTAACAACTGTTTACTACAAGGTGAAGAGAAACAGAAAACGTTTTGGTTGCCGTATAGCTTTTAAACGTTGCAACACATGGTTGTAAAGTTATGTCTTTTCGATCTTCTAATATCGCAAACACTTTTGGTAGTAAGAGGAGAGATGCAATGTCTGCCCTAGAAGAATTAGTTCTGCTTTCACATTTTTTACCCAATGAGAATTGTCCATTACAAAGTATTTCTAGACTTTTTAGACTTCTGTAAAAATATTGCCCTAAATAATAACTACTACCATACTTTTCTCCTTACAAATGATTTCCACCTATCAATCACCACAATTACTCACAGCCGCCCCGTTCCTGTTTGATTAGAAAGAATCGCTGCTTAAATTTGTAACATTTAGTTTCTTGAAATGTAACGGCCGCATTTACACATTGATAATTTGAATTTTCAGTTGCTTCCACAAGTCCCTTTTCGTATCCCGTTTAAAGAGGGGTGTCTTTTGCGTCTTCCTTCATCAAAACGTCTGACGTTAATAAAACTTTATTTAATTCATGTGGATCAGATAATTTATCCTAAACGTTCCACATAAAAACATCTTTCTTCAGGGAAAGTTCGTAATCAGCAGGCCTTCACTGATTAAGCTATCAGTTAATGGACATTCAACATAATAACTGGGAGGAATCATGCCTGCACCGCACAGCAATCCTGAGGATGGGTACGTGGCATGTCTATAGCGTAGAGAAGACTTTTTGGTCGGTTAGAAAATAATGTTTGTTTAAACTTAGCCTGACCTATACCTTCTGCTAAAGAAGTAGTTTCTACTGTTAAAAGTTTCTCCGACGTTTCAGGCCGAACGGTTGTAAGATTCATTTTTGTAGTTGATGCACTGGAAAGGTTGCTGATGTCTTGGTCGTTGCATAAACTTTCAGCGCAAGCACATACGTGACCGGTAGCTTCGATCCCACCAGCCCCATTGGAAAGACGAGAGAGGTACTCTACTCCTGAAATACATCGACCTGTATCAACATCATCCTCTTGGACACAGCCGCGAAACAAGACTGGTGGGGTGTCGAACATTCCTAGATAAAGACAAATGCATTACATTACCCAATAGCCGTCCAATTTTAATAAAAACCAACCGCGAGTTTAATAAAACCATTGACAAGGATGCAAAAAAGTAAAATCCCCTAGAAAATGTGTGTACACTCAACAAAGTTAATACGAAGTGTTTTCTTTTATCCATGCACAATAAAAAAAAATTGGCGATAAATCTCTTACAGAATGATTGCCTGGAGGAAGTGACGATAAGTCCCCCATAGAGTGTAAATCTCATGAAACTATCTTCATGGAAATAATAAGTCATGATCAAAGTTTATCTAGTGGTTGGTTGATTGGTGTCGGGCTCCCTTCAATTTCCTTGTGCTTAAAAAGAAAGAAAAGAGTGCTGCTAGCCCGACATAATATATGATAGAATTAGATCAATGTTTTTTAATATTTCGCTTGAAGCCCATTTTAGTTGTCAAATTTGACCATCAATTGAAAAATGATGTTCAACTTACATTTGTAAATTTAGGATACAATAGTTTTGTATGTGTATGGAAAGACACTACAACAGAAGGTAATGATGATAGAAACAAACCTATCCTTTTCTTCTGGTGGACTTCATGGTCCACTGGACGGCTCCCAGTGGCCCACATATTCAGAAACACCTAACTCAATTTTCACTTTTTACGTCAGAGATGTACATTGAAGGATGAAGAACGCAAGATTTTCATTACATTATTAACGGCAGGTAGGTGACCAATAATATTTTCTGTGATAAATGGCATATTCTTTTCCATGAAAACATCATGATAAAATTCTTACTCAAAACGTCTATTCCCACTCAAGGAAAGAAACAATTTAAATAAAGCCAGACACGTCTTCTTTAAAATTGCAGAGCTACGGTCTCCTGCTTTCCAATAGTACTCAACTTTTAGAAAGAAACTTTAAGTTCATAGTACAAAAACTAAGGCTATGTGAACATAGGGAAATTCTTACCAATAACAGTAAAGTTGATCGAAGCACACACGTCACCAGCCCCACACTGGGACACGGGTAAAGCGGAGACATTTTGTAAGCATTGGTTTTGACTACAGGTGTAGCATTCAAGATCTGAAATTTAAATTTAAAGGATGAAGCTTAACAATATAACACATGAACGCCCTGTCCCGAATTACAAAAGGCAGTAACAATGGGCAGTGTAAGCATCTCTGAGTGTTTGTTTTTCTAAACGTTTAAAAAATATTAAAAACAATAAAAAGGAAGAAATGGGAACATAGAAACTAGAAAGAAACTTTTCTTTAAAAAAAACCAGAAAGTGTGTGCTGTTTATGTCCTTTGCAGTTTATACAAAAGTGAAGCTTCTGTTAATAATGTTAAATTGATTTTAGCACCCTTTTTAGTATAAGTGTAGGTTTAACGTCCTAGAGAATAGTAGGTGAATATTTGATCCAACGACACATGTTAACCTTGCTTTTATCGTTCGGTCTCTCTTTCAATAGTTCCTATATTTATTTGACGGATTGTGACAATTTGGGTTTGTGTGTTATGAAAATGTCAAGTTCCAGTTTTGTTACAACAATCTGAGTTTTCTTAGTAGAGGAGTTTCTCATGGTCGATTCATTGTCGTCAAGTTTTTACTTGTTCCAATCTGCTTTTTCGAGGTCATTGCAGAAGCTATAAAATATTGCTTCGACAATAGGAAGTCCAACTGTGGAAATGTTGCCAGTTATTGCAATACTTTTTCTTAATGGGTTGTTACAACCACTTTGGCTCACTACATCAAGGCCAACACTCATATGTTCTTTGATGACCGCGTAAGAATGGTATAGTTTGTTGTAGTATTTACTTTTGAAATTGCTGGAATCTTAGTTTTGCTTAGCCTTTCTCTCCTATTTAACTTGTGTACGTGTAGCGCTCTTCTAGTGTCATTCATCTTAGTTGGATGCTTCCAGGTACTTCTAATGCCAACTATTTTTTAAATAGTCGGCACCATCGTTTTGACACCCCTTTCTGTATAAGCTCAAACCCAGTCTCTGAATGTGTATGGAACCAGAAAAGTGTAAAACATGCAAACATGCAAAGTATGAAAAGTTACCATGCTTCCTACCTTGGGATATCATGAGACAATTTTTGGGTTTTACTTCTGGCTACATCAGTTGACCCCTAAACCTCCCCCTCCCCCCAAAAAACAGGTTTGCCCCTAAATATGATAACTATGATCTACTGAATATGAAAAGTATCAAGTAGAGAGTATTTGGGTGTGGAAGAAAACAGTCCTTTCTAAGAAAGTAATTTCCGAAGGTTTAACAAATGTTTCTTTGCACCCCTAATATTACAAACTATAAAGTAGATATTCTTAAGATCCCCGAGAAAACATAAAAATCTGAGGGTTTTTTTTTAACTGTTGCCCCCTCCTTCGCAAAAATAATAAGAAACACAAAATGATACCACTACGACTCGGAGAGATGACTGGGTTGATATTGTGACCCTTGTTACGGGGCACGACCGGCTTGCCAAAAGTACCAGCTTGAATCCTTCGACGAATGAAAGCTCCAGAAAATTCTAGTTACGATTTCTTCGAGTCCTATTTAGAACTAACCACATGTTTCTACTTCGAGAAGATTCGACTTCCTTCTGGAAGGAACTGTCTTATTCGAGGCACTTGTCACTTAATTTGGCAGTAATCGTGTCTGGAAACTTTACTTCCTAGAAATACATGTATTGTTTATTGGAATACTCTAGTATTCGTTAATTCGAGAGGTTTCTCGAATAAGGGCTAGCGAATATAAAAGGAAATTCTCGCAATAGTCGTGGAGAGACACAACATTACACCTGAAGAACCAGACGTTATCGTTATCATTGCTGATTGAACGAGATTGAACCATATGCTGTGTATACATTATTCCACTGTTAATATTCTTCAAGTTCAACTAAACGTGCGCTGCTTGCAGTAATTACATCATCAGAGCACACAGAAGCCAGCCATTTTCTGTACGCCATTCCAATGCACCCTGAGAGTTTTCGATTAAAGAGTAACTATATTCGCCAACGCAAGCACTTCGACTTCGCCCTATCCGCCTAGGCTAACGCAGAAACCAAGCCTACTACGGCAGCCTACTATCATAGACGTTGCATCGCCGGCCAAGACTAAGCGATAAGTATATTAAGTAAATAATTGTAAACAGGCCTAAGCTAAGATTTGATATTTGTACGAATTAAGAAAAAGGGGTTTTTATCGTAAATAATAATCAAGTTGTTGAATTTTAATCTCATCCTTTTGTGATCTTTGCATTTTTCGCTGTTATTGGTTTGAATGCCACATCGAGCCGTTACACCCTGCGTAAAAATGTTTCTTAGCTTTGAAAGCTTTTGAGGCTAAGTTTTATTCTGTAAAAGATGTGAGGGTACTGACACAATTCAATTTCTAATATGAAACAGCAACACTTCCGAAAATTGAAATAGTTACAAGCTACTTGAGAGTAGCGTTCGGTATAGGATGGTGCCGGTCTAAGTACTTGACCCGGTAGTGCGCGATATGAGTATACAACTAGATAACAAACAATAAGGAACCTTGCAACAGACTACTGAATCGTCTTTTATTACAAATGTGCCATTCAAATAAGAGAAGTTTGTTCTGCAAAAATCCGAAGCTACTTTCGAAAACTAAGGTTTAAACTATTTCAAAAATATTTCTAAATTAACAATTAAATTTAAATGTTAAGTATACTTTGAAATTTGGTTATTAGTTATAATAGGGAAAGCAATAAACCACTTTGATTTTTCAACTTTGTGAAATATTCACAAATAATCACATTTACTGGTACATTTTTACATGTGAAGAACTTGAGTGTACCAAAGGAGGACGCAGATGTGATGATTAGTTTAAATGCAAAAAATTTCTTATACGCTACTATCACGAGTATATCTTCACTAAATAGCACATATGAAAAAACGTGCGACATCAGTACTTGGTAGCACAATATACAGACGATATTGACACCTTTTGTACGCCGGTAAAAATTGTCCGAAGTGCATTAACCCATGAGTTAAAATACTTTCAGGATAACTTTGTGCTTTCCCAGCACCTCCAAGCGGCACACTGACGCCTCTGCTTTGCTGTATTTCAGTATTACGAGAGGTGAACACAACACTAGTCTACCCAAGTTACATGTATATACTAACAGGAGTAACAACTGATACTACCCTACGTACAGTTGAACTCTACAAACACTGATTACTCTACCGTGAATTTCATTTCTTTCCTGCAATCGAAATGGAACCACGGTGATCACACTTAACCACTAAAGCGTCAGTACACTTTGAACGACTCGCCCTATTATTTGCAATGTAAATTATGTCACCTTCAATGTTGACCGATATTTACGTCGGTGGTTGTCAATAAAGTAATAACAACAACAGATACCAATGCAAAGCACCTCCAATCGAAATGGAGTAACCAACCTTAGTTTTGGTACACCAGTGGTTCCTTCTGACGGTTAGTATTTCCCTTAAATATTTCTGTTAGCTTTAAAATAAATTTCATAATTTATCATATCACCTTTTAACAAACAAGCTTCAATTATAGTTTGTGGAAACTTTTTACAAGTTAACTGTGTGCACGTAAAGAATTTAATCAACTTGGCACAGAAATTCGTCATATCAAATGTCACATTACATAAGATAACTTAGGAACATAAAACATTAAGGAAAAAAATGTCTGTTTCATTGCCACTTGCCTAATAAAGCCTCTCATTGGTGGACATCAACGTTTTTATTCGAAGTTATTGTTTGATATGGAACAATACTAGAAATAATGAATTGTTTAATATATCACTATAATTCTGACAACACAACTTAAAACTCTGTAGGACTAAAAAGATAAAACTGTACATTCCGAAATTTTCCACAAGGGGCACCTAGGGTGGAACGGCTTTCTCGTGGGGGTCGCCTTCCCCCTCCCGTGCCCCCATAGCTTCGCCACTGCATGAGGGTGTGGCTTATCCCCTAAGGTAATTGGGAAAAAAATAAACAACACCTGTTTAACTAGAAGCGAGGCGAAGACATCACAACGGTGTTAAAAGGCAACGTCCTCCTAGCTGATGTGAAAGGCATTTATCAGTAGCCCACCAAGATATGAAGGTACGGCTTTAGCTTGGTATCAAATCATTCCCCTCCTTTTTAGTGCAAAGCTATAACTTCACCTTTGGTTTAAACCTTGCATTTCCTTTAATGATGCAAAAGACAAGGCGTGGGAACAAAATATACAGGGACAGACGGCTGAAAGACACAACCTGGGTAAGTACAATAAATACAATTATGCACCGAGCTTCAAATAAGCACGGTGAAATGAAAGGTAAATCTTCGTATTATGGGCTAAATGGCACACAGAGTGAGTTCTATTCACCTGGATCAGGTCAAATAGTTTACAGAATATGTCAAGCAAGATGTCAATAAAGAAAGTTTGGGTGGGGTGAATAAAATACAAAGTAATACATGGAACCATTCTTTAAAAATTTTTCGCATGAGAGACCTACTCATTGTAATACTAAATGATGATGAACTGATTGTCTCATTGTTCCATCCACCGTCAAAAGAAGTAGGCCGTGATAGGTCTCTTTTTACAAAAAGAGGTAAATGTAATTTTAGTGCAACGTCTATTGTTATACATCGAGTACTTCAAATCAGAGTTGCATTGTCAGTGTCGAGTCACACTGTGTAATGGAGTGTGTAAAATCAAGCCTCACAAACGGCCAAAGGATGCTACATGGTTAGTGTATGACGGGGACTTGAGGTTAGTGTGCTAAAATGGTTGAACTTGTTTCCTTTCAAATAGGTTTATTTTATAATAACTTCGCGAAACAATTCTAAGTTCTTAAAGAGGTATTACAAGCTGGAGAAAAGGGCTGTAAAAGTCAAATTGGCTTATGTTGATGCAAAGATTCATGTCACTGTGTTCTTACAAGTTAGGGTGAAAACATTTTCTTTGCAGTTTCGAAAGCAACGAGTATGATGCTTTGTTTCAAAAAGTGCACTTCATCGACTTCTTGTTACTCGATCGTCTGTTTGGCACATGGTTTATTTAAAAAAAAATTTTACTTAACAAAGGAACAAGTTTTGTGACTAAAGGCTTCATAAATAACATGATAAAAACTTGAATGGCAATTGGTGTGAAGTACCAATAATTCCAGGGTAGTCACGCTGCAGTTCGATGTACCTTCCAAAAGGGTGATTTGAAGATCAAATTCCTCGGATTAATGTTAGGTGAGCTACGTTTTTGCTGATCTTTCGTTAAAAATTTTGCTCCAGGACCCTGAAACGGCCCCTATGGCCCAACTATGCGCGTGACCCGTTTCAATAATGGCAGCATAGTAAACAACAAACGCAAACAAAAACTGGATGACATCATGAAACAAACCTCTGTTTAACTTTAAAAGGATGCCGAGTCACCAGCTAAGGTGGATAAGGGGGCTAAATTTTGCTGCATCAGCAACTGGCAGAATAATTTTGTATAAGTACACTTGAGTTGGTAGGGGCATATGATACACGCTGAAATGCTTGATCCATTCGTGTAAAATGGGACAGACAAATGATATATTATCCACCTTATAAAAGGTTTAAGCTTAAATTTTCAGAACCAGGAATCCATTTGGGATCATAAAGGACTGTTTTCCATTGTGATCTGAATGAACACCATTGGTATTCGCCTTTATTGACTAAACTTTAAAGTGTAACGAACCAGGGATGTAACTAATCGCTCTCACTCTTGTTCCCACCACCACCCCTTCCCACCACCACCCCTTGACGTGCCTATGGACGGACTGACTGTATTCTCAGTCTTAAACCACTTTTCTAAAGGCCCCCATGGGTGGACGATCCTTGACCTCCATCACTGCCCGGGTATGGATCGTAGAAACTTCCCTAAGTAGGAACACCAGAAACCACATCACTGCGTCGACAACAAACTGGCAACGAGCAATGTTTTGAGCAAAAGAAAATTTCTAGGTGGCTTCACCAAATCTGATACGAGGACCTCGAAAACAAAGCAGTGCACTCAACTATCAAGAAATCTTCGATCTTCAGTATTTTGTTTTATTGTTTCAAATACATTTTACTTTCGACAAGGAGTCATAAAATATCTTAGTTTCTCCGTTGTGTTTTTTTTTTTTTTTTTTGGAAATAATAACAAAAAATTTGACAATAAACATGCAACGAAAGAATGAAAATGCTAGCACTATTTTGCATTTCACGCTTTCCGAATATCATTTGTTCGAAATGAAAAACGGACACCTCTGCATCCAAATGGAATAAGCAGGTGCGTCAGAAGTCTTAAAACAGGTTTAATCAACTAGCCTGAGGTTTTTTTAAGTATTTTTTTTTTAAACTACCTATAAGACAGTCTGGTTAAAACCAGGATTAAACTGCCCCCTCAGAAATATTGATCCTTTCCCCCTAAGGGAAGTAAAATTTCATAACACATTAAATACCAAGTTAAAGAATGTTAAGAGGCGACTCGCAAAGCATGGGAAAGTGCCGTTTCCGACCAACTAGAATGCATTTTGACAAAAGATTTTGGTACGCTTCGCGTAAATTGATGGTGGCCCTTCGCTTTGATATTGTCATAAATTGATGGTCTACTTTTCATAAAATCGACCCTCCCATTAAAAAAGGCTACATACAGGCTTGTCTTTTACATCCAAACTACTTACTGAATGCATTTTGAATAATGGTCACTACTTTTGAGTATGCTGAATGCTACTTTTCACCCAATTATACCGCCGCTACCGTTAGAGTTCATATACACTGAGTGCTGTATACCGGGCAGATACTGAAAGGCATTTTGTTCTAACTGTGGTCGTATAGAGAATGATTATGCTCATTTTTTCTGACTTACATTTTCAACTTTTTCTTTAAACCCCAACACAACAAAATCGTGTGGTAAATAAAGTCTACAGAAGGATTGGTTCTTGGATACTATAATGGCTCGGAATGACTCATAGTAGGGTAAACACGATTTAAGTATCCTACTTAAATATTTGCTGGAAAATTGAGCTCTGACATTATTTATTTAAATGACTTGCATTGGAGCAATACAGTTGTAAAGTTAAAATCCGTAAGATTTAACCTCGAAGATGAAATGTAGCCTCATTTTTAAGAGTTTCCGACACAATCCAATATCAAGTCAATTTGTTATGTAAACTACGCGCAAGTCTAATTTGAAAACGTAAGAACCTCAGCACAAGATGTATTTTATATCGTTTTAAAACTACTGCCAAACTCTCATCACTTTTCCCAAACATATTGCCAAACTCGTATTTACCTGAAGGGAATCGGCAACAACATGAGGATACTTGCAAGGATTCAGATCAATGTATGTTAAACATTCCAAGGCAAAATTTGGCAGCTGTAGCACTACAATATCTCTATTACAAACCTATGGCCATCCACATTTTTCAGGGGTTGTGTGAACCACTAAAAGCACAAGATGTCTTAATTATAAAGAATCAAAGGTGATACCTGAGGAAAAGGTGATTTTAGTTCGAGTAGAAACTTTAAGGGAGGGGAAAGCTATTTGGTAGTTGAAATGCATAATTTGCATGCAGTAGGTGATTGCTTGTAGCAGATTTGAACATCTCTGCAAGGCTATGCACTCATTGTGGCACACTAGCTCACCTCTTTAAGATAATGATTAACTGTGGTAGGCTCTCTTCAAAACAATGCACATAGTGACAGGCTGTGTTAATCTGTTTTGTAACTATTACTTACCTTGTGCCCACGCTTGTCCCCCTAAGAGCAGGACAACGCTTACGAGTAGTATACTATGCATAATTAATCCTTTATTCCTCTAATATGTAAGCTGATCCAAGAGAGAAACTGTCAAAATGACAGATTTGTTTATCCTTCACAAAGACACCCCTACAAAGTAGAGTAATAATCCATTTAAATTATACCCATGCACACATTGCTTGTCAGTTTGACTTGCAGCTATGCTAATGATAGAGAATTCCATGCAAGAAGGCAATGTGTTTAGCCGTAGTTGATCTCGTGCTTATGAATCCACCATGCATGACCCTATTTAATGAAAAAGGTGACTTCGGTTCCAGCACTTAGTATTTTCGCGAACTTGTAAAAGAATATGAAAAAGGATAAACGCTTCAGTGATCGGGTCTGATTGTAACCTGGTGTAACTGTTGTTATGCTACTTGAGTGCCGTGACCTGTTCATTTCCAGTAAAGAAACTGTGCTTTTGCTTAATACCTTGCAAGCTATAAGCCAGGTTAAAGAAGTCTAGAATGCGTACCAAATATTTTATTGGTGAAAATTTGCTTGTCCTTGAATTAATCTAATAAAAGATTTGCAAGGCCAACAGAAATCTATACGTGGTAGTGGGGACTGAACGACGAATGGAGAATGATCGGCGAATGTATTTCTTAGTCTACATTCAGGTTATATCATTGTCCTGAAAATTTGCTGTAAGTCTTTCTACAATTTCAATGTTTGCCCGTTGGTCCGCATATCCTTATAGGAAAAAAACCTTTCAAATAAACTGTGTTAAACAGTCTGTAATACCTTCAAATCAGCTCAACAAGATTCAGAGAAATGATATGCTCTTCACTTTTAGCTAAGGTGTCTTAAAGTTAAAATTAAAAGATGTGGGCAACATGGGTAGCGAGAGTTACCATAAAACTGTTTAAAGACCTTTTTGGAATTATCTACTTGTAGACTGACTACCCTCTTTAGACAACCGGAGATTGCGTTTTGCATAAATTGTTTTCAGTCCTTGTGTAATTCTTACACTAAAGGATATTAAATTTTGCAAGTTCTCAGTAGGTAACAAATCTACATAAAGATGGTCGACCAACAAAACTTTCTGGTTTGATAACGTTAGATAACGTTAGTTGGCAGTTGCAGAGTAGACATGGTAAACATCATAGTACAACTTGAATTGGTAAAAAGGTCGTTGGGTTGCGTTGGTAGTCGTTCATTCTATGTTGGACCTTCCTGCAGTATCAACAATTTTTTGGAACAACATTTGGTAATTCGGTTATATATACAAAGTTTTTGTAACGTTGTAGCACAGTAAATGATTTATATTAACCCTTGACTCTGTACTGCTTTGCGACTATTGTGCACCGAGGCCAATGTCTTCTTGAACAGAAGAAAGGTAGTCCTTCCCTTTAAGTAACAAAAGTAAACCAAGGTCGATAAAACGTCTTTTCCGAGCGAAAAACGCTTGAGCAAACTTTTCAGTTTTGTTTGATCTCCTACTACGAACACAATATTACACCATGGTTTTGTTCTCAAGGGCACAACTGCACAGTTTGATGACTTTTGCTAGTCTTCCTTTGATGTGGTCCTTGCCTACTTTTGTTATGATTGGCACCGCAGATTGATTCTATTGTCAGGTAGGCGCTTCTTTGTGTTTTCAAAAGGAGTACAAGATTGTTAAAATGTAAACCCTCCTGAAACAACCTGTGATAACCTCCAACTACCTCTTCTTGTCCTTTTACGTACATTCTAATTGTACATCTGTGCTTCAGCTTACTATTGTTATAACAAAGACGACCTTAGTTTTGTCTTGAAGCAATAATGATTGACCACGTGGTAGAGACATTTTCAAAAGTTCTTTCGGTGGAGAGTGACACTGAGAAAGAGGCCACTAGAATTCACCACATGAGGTAAATGTGTTGCAAATTAAACAGCAAAATAAGTTACTATTGAGGTGCACCTCAATAGAAACCTTGTCTCGTTATGAAAAATTAATACTCCAAGTTTGAAAAGTACCAGTCAATGCTATTTTGAAATGTGTTTAAAATCAAAACATCACAAACACACTTACACGTGCGTATGCTCGGAGATGGGGTCGATCGGTGTCACGCAACTTCCCCATGACAACAATGTGTTGGAGTGAAAACATTGTATTGCGCGTATTTGGCACGTAGTGTAGTCTAAGGATTGTTTACACTCCAGCAGTTTAGCGTGTAAAGTGTTCCAAATGGTCATACTGCAGTCAGTTGTTGTTTTCACTCCAAAGTTGCTAGGGTAATTGAAAAAACTGGACGATCGACCGACCCCATACAATCGCCTGCGGTGATTGCATAAATTTCTTTTGCCTTCGCAGAGGAATCAAAAAGTTGTAGTTATATGTGCAATGTAGAACACTAAAATCATAATAGTTATTCAATTCTGCAGTCTCACTCGTTTCTACACTGAACGGTTTTCTGCATTTCTACGTAGAAAAAAGCTCTGTGTCCTTATGGCATTAACTACTACTGTTAAGTTTTAAAAATAAAAAAAACGATTTATAGATTGTAATCGGAACTTAAATGAACATTTTAATATAAAGTAGTGACTGCAAAAGCTCATGTAGGTAAGATGTAGGAAAAGATAAGTTAGGAGCTAACAGATGCTATTCTCATCGGAATGGACCGCGCTTATTATAGGCGCCTTAGTCTCAAGGTTGTTTTTTGTAACAATATCGATTTAGATTGAAGTGTGTGATCGAGGTTTCTTAATGTTTGACTTAATGAAGATTCTCGATTATAAATTTCTTTCCAAGTTACTTTAAGTGAGCAGTCAGGCATGAAAAGATATGCCCCTTAATATTTAAAGTTCAGCTACTCTTTTTGATTTTTATTACGGATTTCTCTTTTGCTGGTCACTTTTCAGAACAGCCCTTGCCATTTTATCTTCTTAGTAATCGTAGATGGTTACACCAGGGAGTTGCTATTTGTAACGCTATTTGTAACTCCCTGGACACACCAGCGAGGCCTAAAGGGGGAATATCATGAAATAAAACATAGGACAATTGCTCCGCTATTACTTCGCACGTGTTGGTGGTGACAATGAAGACGACTTTAAGTGGGGGACAAGTAGAAAGAACTCTGACATACTAAATTAAATTTGCTTTGGTGAGTTAATAAACCAGATTCTGTAAAACATTAGCAAAATTTCAGTTTGCTGATACAATCGAGACAAGGTAGTAAACTCACTGTTCGATTCCAGAGGAAGTGGGTTAAAATTTCCAGCTGTTGGGATCTCAGTAAAAAGGTTTCTCTGTCTGAAAGCTGGAGAAGGTGGTGGAATTTCTTCAAATCCTGTCGGAAAATCACGAATTTTTGTGAGGCGGTACCAACGTACATAACAGGGAAAAGGCTTTAGACTTGTATCGATAAGTAACACACCCTCTAACCCAAATACATTACTTACACACCTATCGGGATGTGCATAGTTGAAGAAAAATGTGAATACTAATCAGTAGAATTTCTGCAGGCAAAATGTAGGTTTTCTATGTATCATGGTGCTTTCCATTTTCAATTTCAATTTCAATTTATCTTTATTTCAGTAAAAATTTTCAGTAAAATTTATTAACAGGATAAGAACATATGAAGAAACAAAGAAAAACAGGTTACGAGATATAAAATTAAGACGAAAGACAAAAACAAAATGAAAATGAAACTATTTGTAAACAGATCTTAAAACTACACTAAAGGATCTAAAACTCCGTTTTGTACAAAAAAGGATGCCCTGTAAATCAAAGAATTTTTGGTGTCTCTTTAGGGTATCTATTTACAATGCAAGCTGTTTAACCCGCTGGTTGTCAGAGAACTTACTGACTGCCAGTTTACCAGGTTCAAAATATCAGAAGAATTTAGCTTCCTCTTAAGTGTTCCTAATGAGTTTTTCACCTACTACAGATTAGATATTTCAAGCATTTTTGCCACGAGCCAATACTGACAGCGATTGAATTTTTCAGATTGAAATCTACTCCCAAGGTAAGTATTGCATGCACGCTCGCTTGCAAGCCTATCGTTATTGAAAAGGGAAAAATTTTAAACGTGTTATGAATTCACAACCTTTACGCTTGTACATGTTTTAAAAAGTCGTTAATAACTGTGCATTTCACGGTGAAAAAATATTTACAATCATTCAATGAAGTAACCCAGTCTGGAACTCTCGATAAGTACTGCTATCCTCAGACTCTTAAACCCATTTTTAAAGACTGTCCGTACTTATTAATGACTAAAACATTCTTCTAAAACATTCGGAGGCCATTATCATATTATAATAGTATTCGCATTATTACATTCTACCGTCTTTCATAGGCACTGCTTTCTGATAAACTGAAAGACTGACAGTATTTTAAATTATTCGTTGTTCGGAGGTTAACCGTCAAAAGTTTTCAATGCATTTGCCAAATTATAAATTGATCTCTCATAAGCTTCTAAGATTACAGCCGTTGTTAACATGAATTTAGTTTTGAGATGAAAAATATGGAAAACGCTTTTCTCTTCATGAGCCTAATTTTTAACGATGAAGGTATAGAGATGAAAGAGGGTCATTGTTTGTCAGTTTTCGAGGGATTAAAAGTAGGAAGAGGCAAAACTTTCTGAAGCATCTTAATTTGTGAAGGTCCCAACAAACTTTGTGAACTGAACCATTCTCTGTCTCCAACCTTTTCTGGTCGTTGTTTTCTCTCTCTAGTTTTAGATATGCTGATGGAATGTAGGTTGACAGTCTGGGATGTTTTTACTATCCAATAAATTTATCTTGTGGTTTTAACATGTTAAAACATTTGAAACAGTGCCACAATGAAATCGTGGAGGTGTTCCTTTCTTAGCATGTTGTCAGCGTTCTAATCATCTATTTATCCGCACACCTATACGTACCCACAGTACATTGCCCATCGGAGGCTTCTTCGAAAGCGGTAAACTCAGAGCAATCCACAGGTGTGAAGAAATTGAAGATTCTGCACTCGTCAATTAGACGTTGGCATTTATTGGCGCATACCTGGGTCTGTATATTCTCAGAGGGACATGGAGGGAACAAGAGACGGCAAGCATCTGCCTCCAATTCGTCCGCACATGCCATAGACATAACCACAAATTCGCTGATGATAGTAATATTTCGGTACGGCTGCATTCTATTTATTGGAAATGCTGGCTCCAGAAGCGAGTATTGATAGGGCAACAAAGGAGCGCAAAGTCCAACTATTTCTCTGCACTGGGTATCTAGAAGAAATTTCACATCAATGCGTGGGGTTACCTAAACCTTGGTAAAGTTTTTGCACTCTTAAATCTGATTTACACAGGTTTATTATTCAAACTTAAAATCCATCGGTGATTACTGTATTTCAATTTCCAATTCAACCTAACTGATTTTTCAAAAACTGGGATATTTCATGACAAGATTAGGCTACGTAAGATCTCAACCATTTCTGCATACTGTTAAAACTGAAGTAAAGAGCCCACAATACCGAATTAAAGTACCAAAATTAGCCAGCCTATTGTGTTTTTTGTGAAACATACAAAACAGGGTTATGTCATATATTTTTTGTTGTACTGTGGACGTACCAATATTCGGGGATACTCTAAAATGTTACCTCTTCTACACAAACTTGAAACAAATATCTGTCCAAAAACCCCTTTTGACATACATTTTTCCAGCTCAGTAACGGACAATGAAAAGAGATATCCTGGTAATTATCTTTGATTTGGTTTTGATATAAGTGGTTTCCTCTGGAGAGGACAATGATCTCAAAGCTAGATAACCATGGACATTGACGGGACTTAAGATGGAGAAGCTACTGGTACTTGTCCCTTTTTCCTAAATAATGCAGTTTTCTATTTTTAAGATTCTCATGCAATGCATTTAGAGAAAACAATAAAAAAAAGCCCCTGCGCCTCTTGTGTCATACAGAAAGTTGGATTAATCGTTGGATTCATCATACGCTGCGTAATAATTGTCTATTTTAAGGGTTGTCTTATCCATCAATACCCTAGCTAACAATTCTCTTCCAGGGCCTGAAACATTTTTTTACAGAAAAATAGTAACATAGATACATTTTTAATCACAACAAAGAGAAGTCGTGGTGAACAAATGTCTTCTAAATAAGCTTTTCGTGAAATTACCTTCTGGTAAAGTTATAGGTTGCGTTGTTGGTGTTTCTGTTGATTGGTCTCCTATGGGAATTAAATGATTAATAGAGTGTCACTTTTTATGTGTAGTATAACATTAGTATAAATTGTAACCTTAGCAACGGAAAGAAGGCTATGTATTTGGAAGCATACTTACCTCAAATACATGTTCCTGGTGGACTGTTTGGACAATTTTAACATAAAGTTTCTTTCCTCTTCTTGCAACTACGAATGGTCTCCCAAAAATGTGAGTACCAAACGCTACTTAGATAATAATGGTTTAATATATTTTTACTTTATATATTCTAGGTATATTAAGTGTAGATATCTTGAGAGAGTGGTACAGTTTCTTAAAAGCGTCACCTTTTATTTTCAACGCCGACTTTCGATCCGCATGGTATCTTTAACATGTTGTGAGTCAAAATTGAAAAGAAGTTTTCGATCGTCATTTCGAATTGAAATAGGGGAGGATTGGTAAGACATCTTAAACATTATTATAGGGATGCGCATCAATCATATCCTTTAGGAATCTGTGGGGTGATACCATGGAGATAATTCTCACTATAAAAATTTGTCTACGTTACTATCCCAGGATTAGGATGTTGAGTGTAAGTAATCGTTTCGACCCTATCTAGTTTGTAGCGTACTTGAATGGGTTATGTTTCCATCTGTGCTGAATGACGATTATTAACTTGTGATCTCCTGATGTGTGTCATAATTTGTTTGTGCGAAACTATTCCTACCGTTCACAATGAATTACTCTGAAGTTGTCACATTACGTCTTCTTTTAGTTGTAGGCGTGTGAATCGTAGTGAACTAACAAACGGCATTGTTTGCGTAGTAGCATTGCAGTAAAAGGCATTTGCAGGAAGTTTTTTTCCGGGTGAAGGCGCTATGAAAGAATTACACTTACTCAGTAGCACCTGTTATAAAGTAGTGACCGTGGAGTTCTATTTTTTTTTTATTTATTTATTTTTTATTTATTTATTTATTTTTTATTTATTTATTTATTTTATTTATTTATTTTTTGCAGTAAATTTTACGGGATGGTAAGGATAAATAAGATAGAAAGAGAAGAAAGAATGAGCCAGCCGGCTCGAACTGGGTCCTCTATCGAATTCTTAACTGTGAACCATTACATTAAGTTGTACAATGTTTGTAATACGTTCCTCTTCTGTACGTACGACACTAAAAAAAGGCTATCCCTGATATTAACCTCTGACTTGCTGTTGAGTTTGCAATCCTTCTATCAGTGACAAATTAATCTAATGCTATCTTTAAAAAGGCATCCTACACAGGGTACTTCCTTATACCTTCAACTCTTTGTAACCCTAGTTTTCGTATTTATCCTTCAACCTTCCCGCAGGAGTAGCAGGTCTGATACAATGTTTAAAAGTGACATCTAGAAATTGTGATATTTTGTGGCTTTGTAGTGTTGTAATGTTCAGGCTTCACCCCTCCCCCACTCTCGGCATCACTTTCTTCTTTGAGACTGTTCTAAAGCTGCACTTCAAAGTTTATGTACGCTTTTTTGATAAGACGCCATGAAGCACCACTCAACAGAGTATGATTTAAAATTCCCCCACATCCCCCCCCCCACCCGGCCCTCATCTAGGCTTCATGCAATAGTTGACGTTTGCTGTTTGGAACTTTGCCCTCCGGAATAAGCCCTCCTTTCTGTATTAGGACCAAGTATATCGTGACTTCACAGTACCCTACCACCCAAAGGGAAGATCAGTCCGCTTTCCCTCAAAATGTGTTTGCCCCTTCTCCTTAAAACTTGTTCTAAACATCCCTTCGGTTAAAAACCAGAAAACGAAAACCAAGAAAACCAAGAAAACCAAACGTTACCTTGGTTAGACACATATGGCCCCATCTCAGATATTACACCCTTTAATCATAGATCTCTAATGTATGGTTTTGTTCTGGACTTTCTCACCAAAAACCATAAAGCTGTGGTCACCAGCGTCTACCACCGTGGACATCATGGAGGTTAGCATAGCTTTGCACAAATCAGTATGATACAAAAGAGCAAAGTTAATCAACTCACGAAGTGAAGTACTTTCAGACAATTCAGTTGAAGGTTCGTCTACGGTTTGAACTGTGAATGAAAACGTAAGCAAATCAACACTAAAATACCAAAGTTACCGCTGAGATTTGTAAACATTTGAATGTGCCTACAAACCTTAGCATCTGGCAAGACATTAGACATTAAGGGCAGAATGAATAACGAATGTTTGATCCACTTTAATGTAATTTCTTATAATTTTGTCATTGTTCTAGCAGACGCAAGTATTCAGCACAAAGTGTTTAAAATCAACTAGCGCTTAAATTTGGACAAAAAATTGCGAGATAAAAGTCTGAGCTAACGACTGTAAGTTATGTATACTTGCGCTTTAAAAACACTGCTTCATCGTGGCCCGTTCACTTCAACGAATCAGTTGTATATAGCATATGTTAATAGAATAGCTGCCTAAGATGCTTTTCGGATAGGGTATACGTGCAAATTTGCACAACGAAGAATACATGGCGGACAAAAGGGATAAGGGTAATAGCAAAAAATGGCTTTTCAAGAAGTAAGTCTTTCTGAAAGAGGTTCCTCGCGAGGATATTGTCTTCACAGATGTAATGAGTACACACAATACTTCACGAAGACAACACGAACAGTTAAGACTACCCAATATCAGGCAACACCCCCCCCCCCCATCACAACATATCACAGGATGCACATCACATTATATCACACCACCACGCACCACATACGCCATACCACACAGCATTAGATCACACCATCCACACCATGTGCTCAGATATTAACCGTTACATACAGTCTGTTACCTTCGGTACACAGGCCTGGGGCCACTTCACGATAGGAGTTATTTGCCTGTATTATTGGACACAAATCAGTTAAGATGGCCGTAAATGTACAGTCGTCTACCGAACAAACGTCTGGACACACAAATACAGTTGATATGTTGGAACACGGTGGGTATAAGTATAAGCAAGCAGAGTTTCCAACTCTCATTTGGCAAGAAAATGCAAGGCTGAGAAGGAAATCTCTTGGCAATGTTGGTACAGGTAACGGAGGAAAGTTTTCTAATGCATAACTATACGGTAAAGCGTCCTTGCATTCTTCAGGAACTTCAATGCACGACCCTGTAAAATCAAAATCATAAACAACTCAAAATGATTGTAAAAACCCATCTTAACCTCTGAGTAAGAAATTTAGATTTGCGTTTGATCTTTTGAATGCCCACTGAAAAGAAGTGGTTAAAATGAAACAATATTAATCATATCGTGTGTAGAAAGGGAAATTCGAGATTATAAGAAAAGGCATCACATTGCTGAGTATTTCTCTCAAAGCGTTATATTCCAGCACCCCAATATCAGAGCATTTTCACAGATGACAACCCACAACATGGCTTCTTTCACAGGTAAAGAAAGGTGCAACAATGAATAAATTGTTGAAAATGTGATATATACTTAAATATATTTTGAATAACGGCATGAATATATTTGTACCATTTGAATTTGTAGTGTTGTCACTGATATATGGTGTCACGAAGAATGTAAATGGAAATATGATTTAATGTTTCGAAATTTGTCATCCTTATCGTAACGATCTAGAGAATTTGAAGGTTTCGAAAGCCACAGCTTCGATTGTGAGGATTACTCTACTGCTGGAATATCCGAATTGTTGTCCTCTCTCGCTGATACAGTAAAAGGTACGACTTCCAGAAAAAATATACAGCAAGAATTAACACAAAGGCTGGTGCAGTTGCTTCACGGCTGAAGGTGAAAATTGCCGTTTAACAGTGTTTCACTTGTGTGGGAATTGTTCTACACTTGACAAAATTTTCGTGTTTTTAAGGAACAGCATTTTAATGGTCGGAAATTTTCGTTTTACCTTCTTTATATTTGTATGTGAAAATAACATTACAGAAAATTTTGGCTGTTTCAACAAGTCTTTCGTTCTAAAATGTGGAATTACTGTGCATAGCCCACTCTGCAGAACAAAGGCTGAAAGACGACAACTGAAAACGAAGGTCACGCAACGAACTAAACGTCGACTATTTTCAACAAAAAAGTAAGGGTTTTAAAAAAAGTCTTTCTGAAACAGCTTTTTCGATTTCCCAGCTAATTTTCAGATAATTGCAGTAGGTTCAGGCTAGGCCTAACGTTACTTTTCTGAAAGACTGGGGTCAGCTGGGGGACAGGTTTTAACAGTAGCCTACGCTATACACTAGGATATAACATGGTACTTTCTGCGTCTGGTCAAAGCGGAATGTTAGTCACTTGCCAAGAGGGCTAAAAACGTTACACGTCTAAGCTATGTTAGGTTCAAGGGGCTTCGACATGTACTTGCATGCAATTGCAGCTTGTGTGTGTGCTTCTTTATTTAAATAAATTTGAAGCTCCCTTTTAAAATAAAAAAATTTGCATAAAGGAATGTAATAAAGTATTAATGATAAATGACGCCACTTTTAGTGATGAAAAAGTTAAACCAGTTGTAATGCAAGCTATATGAGACTATTTGGAGGCTACACCTTGCCAATGATGTTGGCATCCTGCAATGTGGTAGACTAGGGTATCTGAAAAACATAACACTCGAAAACGTGTTTTCAAATTTTCAAGGTATTGAATACTACTCTATTACTGAGATGGTTAAACAGTTACTGGGTTTCCGAGATACACAAAATGTATTACATCAAACTGCTAAAACAAAACTTCAAAGGCAAACCTATTTATTCCATTTATCACTACGGTATATGAGTAGGTGTGTCTCTTACGTTAAATTATCTAGAAATAAAACCCGTCGTAACTTGTATAGAGCCTGGTTTTTCTCAGAGTGTTTTGGTCTTTTGAAAGTAGGGAAGATAAATGCTAACTATTCGTTCATACAGATATTATAGCTTCCGGCCATTGTATTGTATATGCAGGCCTATCGAGACATTTATTTCAAACCTAACAAAATGCAACCAGCAATGCCACGGTTTGCACAAACTAACTATGAGGGAGCGTTATTCTATCAGTCGTTATTCGTCAGTCGTTAAAACC
>WURT03286444.1:0-25185 GCA_009936505.3 Holothuria glaberrima
ACTGTTTGGACCATGTCTCGACGTGCCCCTCAAATGTCACTATAACGGTCTCATTTGAACGAAATTGTAAGGATGCCCTATCGCCCCAGTTACGCTTCTGATGACCATATCGGAGTAAAATTTGCTTTAAACCGATGTATCTCCTTCATAAACAACTCTTTGGTGCTCACTGGTTTATAGCCCCACGGGGTAAATAACAGTATTTCCATGGACGTTAAATATAGAAAACAATTGGTGAGAAGTCTGTAAACTTCTCAGGTCTGGCAACTGTTGATTAAGATATTCATGAGGCATAATGGATGGCAGTAGGAACAAGAAAAATAAAATGATTACAGATACTAAAAGAATGTGGACAGGTTATATTTAAAACTTTTTCAGTATTAATTTACATTTTTTTTAAGCGTTGCTTTTACAATAAATATTAAGTTACTTTTGAACACTCCCATTGTTTTGAAAGCTTTATAGACATTAATTAGTTTCCAGCTTTAACCAAAAGAAAAGTTTCACTTTTCATACCTCACTTTATGCACATGACAATCTAAAGGTTATTTATTACAGTCAAATTTTAGTAACCATGGTGATAATAATAAAGTATTGTTTCTACCAACAAAAGATACAGCTTTCATATTGACATTAATGTAAAATCTCTCAGGTCATTTCCTTATTTTATGAAAAATTGAGACAACAGTATGTCATGAATTATTAATGTTGCACAAATTTATTACCCTTTTCTTTGTTCAGCTTTTTAAATTTATAATAATATTTTATAACGTTTAATTGCTTTACTATTTTATTCTCTTTTAGATATTCCAGACAGCCGTCTCCTTGACGACGATTATGCTGAAATGTTATGAAAGTTATTATCACTCTAGTACTTTATAATCGAATTGACTACTCATTTCTACCTTAAGAGACACAAAATATAATGAATAATTCAGTCGATAACCACGGTTTTATTGACTGTGCCAGAAATGTTCAAACCCCACCATTCTACTGCGTAGGTGGGGCATTTTAATGTTTTGATTTGATTTACTTACACCATGAAACATAAAAAAAAGATACAAGGTGTAGCAATTAGACATAAAAATCTGACCGGCAGACTTATTTTCAGTGTGGTCACTGTACAAAAGTAGAAAACACTATAACAGCAGAAAAAGAAACACTGAGACAAAGAAAAAATCATAAAAAAGAGAAAGCTGTGAAAGACTCAAAAGTAGATAAAATCATTGGATGCCTCGGCTAAAGGTAAATCAAAAATGACACTTTCAATTTCCATTCCTACTCCTGCCAACCACCATTGCTAATACCTTGGCGAATTCAGGAAATTCTGAAATACACTTGTGTGGACGATGTCTATGTCATTCAATTTAGTCCAACTAAGTGCTTCACCTAAACTGTACACTTGTAGGCAAAACTAGGAATGTTATAGACGTTATGCATATTACGTCACAGAACAGAAGTGCGCCACCCGATGGAGGGTCTCGGGGCTTTTCAGTTGTTACATCTAATGAATCATTGTCGCATTAAGTTCAAAGTAACCTGTAAAGATATTACATTTGATCAGAATTTACATTTTATTGTATTAACTTAGTTGGTACATTATTGCAAACTCAGATTTTAAATGTATATTTTAAAATGCTAGCCTAACTGGTAGAATATTCGGTAATGATGAACCCGACGTGTTTCTTCCACTTTATTTCAATTGGCTCATTCATTAATGTCTGTATTACAAATGCTTCCTGAAAGTGAAAAAGCAGTAACCCCAAATTTGCTTTTGAAATAGGCTCTAAATCTTTCCAATTTCGTCTTATGTTCTTTCAATGGCGTCTTTCATGGCGTTTCAGAATATAATTGTGAAATATTAAAGGCAGAAAAAGGAATTATTCTGCCCAGTGGCGCCGGAACGGGGGGGGGGGCTTCGGGGGCTTAGTCCTCATGAAAAAAGTGAGGGGCTAAAGGTATGTTCAGCCCCCCCCCAATATTTGGAAGTGCAGACATGAGATCCAAATATCAAGGCTGAGTACATGTGCGGGATGTGCCATTTCCGGCCATCTGAGTGGTTTGTAAAGCCAAAAGTTTTCTTGTCCGCTCCGCGCCACCTTATGGTGGCGCTCCGCTTAGAAACATGTATTACCATTTTTCATAGATTGATTTTTTTCATTAATTGAGAAATTGCAGACATGAGATCCATATTTCAAGGCTGGGCACATGCAGCTTAAAACACTGAAGTGCCGTTTCCGGTCACCTGGAGGGTTTGTAAAGCCCCAAAAATTTTCTTGTACGCTCCGCACCAACCGATGATGGTGGCGCTCCGCTTAGATAGTCTTGGCACTCAGCCCCCAATATTTTTTCCGTTCCGTCGCGCCTGATTCTGCCTGAATTTAACAATTTAGGAACAACAATATTGTCACATTGTCACATTGTCACATTGTCACAGGATACCGAGATACACGATTCAAAGTTGGAGTGACTGAATTTTCCTTGTAAAGTTCGCATTGCAATAAAGAGTTGTCAATAGTTGTTACTACAATGTTATGATTTATAATTAATAATGAGAGAGGACTAAAAATTGCAATGTACAACATTAATTATTCTTTGATAGGGTATAATTATATACATAGGCGTATATAGCAAGCAGTCCTCAGCTTGGGGACTGAACACTTTAGACTCCCGCTCTAGAGAGGGCTTCAAGGGGAGGGGTAGTCCTCCTGTGGAAACATCTTTGAATATTTAAGGGTCATAAGATTCCATTTGATTCTACATTTTGTGCGTTTTTTAACTACATATATTGAAAAGTTTGATATTTTATTGTCCTTGAAAAAGTTTGTGATGTTCAAAGAAACAGATAGTTTGTAATTGAATGTTTTTGCCTAACTTTTTAAACTTTTAAGTAATTAGAAACGGTGCCAAGTATTTCTTTTTACTATAATAATACAGAGCGTTCGTAGCAAGTAAATGATACATCACAACATACCCATTCACAATATTGCTAAGCTTTGTGTTTCTCTGGACCCATTTTACTTGACAACATGCAGAATATTTGTTGAGATTTTCATACCTCACCACACGTCTCTTCTCCCATGTACTACCAAGTATTCACGGTGTTCTGTCCAGTTGTTTTTTTTTACTCGTAGGCGCAGGAAGCTGTTCGAGACTGGGGCTGAACCTTGTTTCGGATCGCCGTCCTGGGGGAGGTGTCTAAGGGGATCCCCCTCCCCTTTTGAAAATTTTCGGATATTTGAGGGTCCTTAGATGCAAATTAAGGGCATCATTTTGGACAAATGTTAAGGTGAATTACTGCAAATTTTTGACATTTCTTACAGATGAAACAAATAAGGGGTTTTCGTCCTTGGAAAGTGGGGGCTGAAGCATGCATCCGCCCCCACAAATTTCGCTGGAGGGCTGGTTCTCCAGCCCTCGCTTCCTACGTCCTTGGTTTTGCTAGTAAAAACGTGGTGCACAGTGGAATGGGTTTATACTTTCTTATGGAAACGACGATGACCATGCATGTAGTGTAAAGAGAAAATGTACAGATTTATCTAATGAAATAAATTAACTTGAAAGACGAACAAAGAAGAAATAATTTACTATTGTTATATCTTTTGTATTTGGCTTATGTCACAATACCTTTGCAATGATGGACAAACGATAAATTATATTTTACTCATATATAGTTTCTGCATTTTCGTAATAATCCGACAATAAATGAAGACTGGTTTGTAATTGAATCACTGGCTAGCTCTTGGTTTGTCTAAACTTATATGGCTAAAGTCACCATGCACAATCAGAAATATTAAATCGTTGCAGGCAAATTAAAGTGCAGCCTGCAGATCAGATGAAAACCTTAGATCTAATCAACTCAGGATAACCGGGCCTTAAATATTTTCCGCCAATTGCATTTTCGACGAGGGGTTGTACGGGGTGCGGTGAGGATAGACTCAACCTGAGAGGCTGAAACCCAAGTGTCCTATAGACCCACGTTGGAAAGGCGAACTAAAAGCCCGAAGTTTACACACATATATAGTGTTCAGAAGCCCCCACGGCGCTCTTAAAACGCAGACCCGGGCCTCTAGGGGGATAAATAGATGGCAGAAAGTACGTATTAAGTTACTTAGCTATGAAAATTATTTCATTTCAGACTTACAAAATAGCCTGAAAATGATCTTCTAAAAACATTTATGAAATGTGAACATTACTTGAATGTTTGCCCATTACAAGGCAGTTCTTCCTATTGTAGCTAAGTGAATTAACCAATATTAAGATTTCAATTAATCGTGCTCTTGGTGATATAGCAAGTGCGCAGTTCACAGATGTGGAAGGACCTGAAGCTCTCACTTGCAAGAGTTATTCAATACCACACTAAAACTCATCCACTTGCATCTAAGAGATAGATGAGCTAATCACATTCGTTTGTATGGTGGATCTTGGAATTCTTCGGTGGTGGATCGAGGAATTCTTCAATGGGTGGATTGACGAATTTTATATAGATGACCGATCCTACAATGTCTCACGATGGATAGGTCTGACGTCAGAAATTGGAGTGTAAAGAACCCTGGATCGCAGGAAATATCGGTTGTTAATAGTACAAAATCGCATAAGTCATGAGATATCCATCTGCCATGAGTGGTGCGCCAGAAGGCCTATCCGAATCCCCTTACTTTTCCATTGCAAGAGATCACATCTAACTTCACAAATTAAGCACTACAATTCTGTATATCTACTATGTTAGGCTCCTAGTACGGAGAAAAGATATCATTTCCTGTACTCTATATTGCAAGAATTCACACTCTACGAAAGAAAAATTAATCTCTTCAGTCCTACGTCCAGATGATGCTCACTGTCTCGTTAATATTTTCTGATTGGCTGATGGTTTTGTATTGTATCGATTGTATCCTTTGTTAAGGTTAGGGATTAGTTTGGGAATAGGGTTAGCTGTAGCCAGTCACAAAAATTCATCTGAGACAGTACGCATTGATCCCCTACGTCCGCCAGGACTGTAGCTAGAATTTTCGATTAGAGAGAGAACCGGACTTGCAAAAGGGAAACTGACGTGGAATCGATGTATCACTGCCAAGGGGTAGTAAATGAAGGACAGTGACGTCACCAATGGGGAAGGGGCCACTGCCTCCCAAACTTTGGCTGTGCCCCTTGTCCTCCCTTGCACACCCAATGAGATATGGGGTATGAAAAAATTATGCATAAACACACTATTCACACATACGTCGATATGAATACGAGTGATATGTAGTATTTATGAAAATTCCGTGCAAGTTCTTACACTCATTTCGGAGGTACCACCACTTAATGATCCCTGGTGTGGTGCTTAGCTGGGCCTCGGCAAAGATTCAGGAGGGCAAAGTTACCCCACTGTCACTTAATGAGCCAAACATGCCGTTAAAATTTAACGTAATATTCTCTGCCGCGGTGAGTCATTTTACTTCAACGCAATTCCCACGTCGATTATCTTTGAGTCAGATTTTATGTTGGAAAGCTGTACAAAATTGCGATTTTCCTTGCTTTTTTCAACTTCGATCCAATTAATATGAAGATTATTAAACAGCTTTACTTTAATAGACGAAGTCTGTTTATTTTAAACACCGGTGCCTTCAGATTTGCATGGGTTAACTTTGCCCTCCTGAATCTTTGCAGAGGCCCAACTAAGCACCACACCAGGGATTATTAAGTGGTGGTACCTCCGAAAGGAGTGTAAGAACTTGCACGGAATTTTCATGAATACTACATACCAGGATTTTCTGATCACTTTGCGTGTGCAAAAGGGATGGTCTCAGCGGGAGTTAGCCACATTTTATGATTCAATGCTGAAGAAAATAAAGGAGATGTATCTGGCATAATTATAAGTTTAAGGCACCCACAAAACATTGATGTTCTATCTGGCATAATTATAAGTTTAAGGCACCCACAAAACATTGATGTTCTAATGTAAAAGCTTCCCTCAGTGGCATACCTGGATGGTAGTTGTCTCAACCCTAATTTTTATTGGATAGCAGGAGTGGATTTATTTTTAAAGGTTAATGCTAACCTTAACACAATCGGTCATCTCCAGTCACGCCCCGCCCTCATCATTAAAAGGTTAGTGCGAGTATAAGGCTTAAAAAAATAAAATTGTGATTTCTTTTTTTATGGCCTGTTTAGTGCGCATCCAATGCCATAATGGAGATAATCAAATGTTTTATTCTAATGGTCACAATTTGTAAATACTCCAGACCCTCCTAGGGCTTCGCCCCTAGACCCGCAATGGAGCATTATCCCCGGAACCCACCTTTTGCTTAAGAATCTGCTCTCCGTCATACAACTACTGGTAGAGTACGTACTACATGCACACACTGTACAATTCGCATACATTGGATAATGTGTTGGTACATGAAAATCAAACTAAGAAGAATGTGGAGCAAGAGTTCCGGCCAGCGAATGCCATTATGAGTATCTGAATGGCCCTTGACAACAAAAACACAACTGCCCTGGGAAATTGTCAACACTGAGTATGCTTCACAGTCTGTGCCCAGTTATCTGTCCATAGTGTTACAGAAGTTATAACGTTTCCATTTACTGAAGTCGTATTTTTTTTATTTTTTTTATTTTTATGAAAGTACGTTACACTTACACTGTTGTTGTGCAACAATCACACTTTTCCGCCCAAGAGTATCTCACTGAAGAGCTGGACAAGTCTGTGCGTAAGCACTCGCTTTGCGCGTATCTCTCCTCACACAGTCCTTTGTATACAGCTGCATGTAGGCAACAATTACAACATTGCTGTACTTTCCAAAACACTTCTTACAAGAAAGATACTTTAACTTTTCGGAAACATTTGACAGAAAGGGTCATTGTATTTCAAACTAAGTGCCATGTCTACTTCATATCATCAAGGGTACACGTTTAGATAACTTTCGTTAGTTTTGTTCTTCAATTTCTTTCTTCTTGCTTTTCTTTTTCCTTTTCCTTCCCCTTCTTCACTGAAATTTATTGTGGGCATTAATCTAGGGAAGGGTCTTAACCCTGCAAGCATCGCTGGGTGCACTGCAGTAGATACGCCCTAGAACCACCGACTGGCCCGACGCTGGCACTATACGTCGTATTATAGTAACCCTCCAAGAACCAGTCTCGCTCTCCACTCTCTGGGTACCCTCTTGAATCTAAAAAGACACACTAATATTCAAGCCGGTAGCCAAAGAAAGCAGTGGGGCCCACCCTAGAAAAATTTTCGCCCCTAGAAAACTACAATTTATCATTGCCTTATCACATTTTTACACATCCCCCCACCAGAAAAATATCCACCACTCCTGGGAGCAATCTCGCCCACTTCGGTATCTTGTCTGGCTATGGGCCTGAAATATTATACAAATAATGAATGTTTATGAGTGCGATAGTATGAATAATTTCATGAGTTAAAAGATTGAATGATTTATTCAACGAAGCCGAGTTGAATAGAACGTTCAATCTTTCAACGAATGAAATTATTCATACTATCGCACGAATGGAAAAAATAATTTTTTGTTTTATATAACACCTAACTTCCTAAATCATAGATTTTGGTCGAAATATGATTGCACGTATCCCCATGACTGACGTCACCACCGTGGGTTAGTATATACTAACCCACTACCGTGGGTATAGTACCGAATAACCAATGGCATGTGACGACCAATCCTCCAATCAGATGTAGAGGAATTAATAAGGTGTTATATAATATAAGTTTGCATACAGGGTTCGAATGTAATATGATAATAAGCATCAGTCAAAAAAGCATGTTCTGGGCATGTCGCACCAACACCTGGTCTATGTAGAACGAGACCTAAGTACAGAGGGACTGTCTACCAGGGGCGGTCATTCGAGAAGCGTGGTTGCCCGCCCGGTGGACGTATATCAGTCGTGCACCTATGTTGGCTGCACTCGTAATAGTATGTGCGGGGAAAGAGGCGTACATACGATCGACACCTGTCAGGAAGGTAACAAGCGTTGGCCAGGTAACCGAGAACTACTGTAGTGACTCCTCTAGTCACTCCGTTGTGCATATTTATATACAACACATATCCCATGGTAGCTCACAATGGAGTGCTGAATGTAGTTAAAAACGGAAGACGCCGTGCATCAGTGCAAAGTCATTGACTGACATATAATGTGGAGACTATGTGCTGAATGGTTGTGCGGGCTCAGTTTCACTTCAATCAGCCCACTTCTAATTAAACGTTCTTGAACAAGTTTAGTCTCAGTGTAAACCGTTAAGTTAGATGGAGTTTTACGCCTCAACTTATAACCTCTTGGTTTAAACTAGCGGTGCCCCACTGCCATTTTTTCAGTTGTGGGGCACTGGATTGTTTTCCCTACTCCATTGCTTATGCGGTGCATCACGCACAACGGCAGTAGGTTATATTTTTAAAGTCTTTGGTATTTAAAATCATTTATCTAACATGAAATTTCGGTTACATGACCCGTCAGATTTATTTTCAATGGAACATAGTCACACAGGCAGATCTCATCATATTTGGAGGCTGAACAATTAATTCGTCGATAATGTGATCGATAAACAAAAGCTTGAGGTACAGATGTTTTGGCTACTTGACTACTTTTAGTTTTTAGTGGAAGTTGGGGAACGCACCTACCCATATTTTCTATTAGTCAACCATTCACTATTTTGATATTAGGGTCGCAAAATAATTAAAGGGAGTAGACAGTAACATTTTAAACACTTATGGTGATGCGTGCAACTTACTCACCCCTCCCTTTTGGTGACGTAAGCATAATTGAAAATCATTTCAAAGGTTATTTCATTAAAACAACACCAGTGAAGGACTTTTATTACTGTTACATGATGTTTTCAAGCAAGGTGGGTTAATGATTATTCGCAACTTTCGAAAGTAGTCATTTAAGCATTTTTGCAAGCTAAACACTCGATATGTGCTCATTCACGCTCGAACAAGGAAGGGCAGTCAGTCCTAGGCAAGGTTTAGACCCAATGTACAGTTGTCGATTGTTTAAATGGAAAGTGCAACATAACGAGATTCATTTCGACACTAAAGCAATTATCAGATAGAAATTAATGTGGTGCTGTTTAAACATGAAGTTAGAGCGTCGCATATATTTTGTAGTTTTTTTAACAAATAAATAGTTCACAGCGATGTAGACTTTGGGAACAAAACTCTCTAGTTTTGGGAGATTAAATTGTCCGAAAATATGGAATCTAGTGCTTATTTAACTTCTGCTGTTGATCGACTTGTTATTTTTCTTCTGCTAATGACGGTAACAATAAAAGGCATGTTATTTTTCATGTTTTTATTGTAAGGTAAATTAAAATGCAATCCGATATTTGCTTTAGTACTATTTGTCATTTCTCATAAAACTCGGAAGGAAAAGTTTGAAATATAACAAAGCTGAGTTTCTTTTTTTTTCTTCCTCTGGTTTCTATAGGAATGGTTAATGAAAACAACGTCTTGCTTGGAAACACTACAGTCCTGGAATGCATAGGAAACAGTACAGGCTCGGAGTTGTACGTTGTTTGGACTTTGGCAAACGGCACACAATTCCATCATTACTCCCTATCAACAAAGAGAGAGCAGGCAGCATCTAAATATTGCCCGGAAGAAAGATTTTGCTCGATCACTACTGAAGATGAGAACGGAGCGTTTTTAGAAATTAATGGCGTTGACTTTGAGGATGTGGGAAGCTATCAGTGCTTAAAGGTCTTCATGAGTTTAGGATTTTCTGAAACAATTCAGTTTTCTCTTCAAGTACAAGGTAAGAGTTAAAATGATGAACATCTCTGCGATATGGTATTGTATTGCAAATGTTGTTATTCAAGATCTTGAGGAAGTAAACTGATAATAGACCAAAATTAAAGTAATACACTGTAAAAATTTTCTGTAGATTTACAGAACAAAACAATAAAGAAATACATACAGAAAACGGAAAAAGTGCGGTCAATTTGTTTACAATAATTGACAGCACTTTTTCCGTTTCCTCTTTGTATTTCTTCATTTTGTCTCTAGTTCTACAACAGTCTGTGGACATTTGTTACAGTGTATGCTAAAAATATAACCTTATCTGTTTTATTCGTTTAGATTACCCAACACTACTAGTCCAAGATAATAATTCTACTGAAAAGCGTTTAAAAGCCGACTGCTGTGTAAACATGTCGTTGAATATGGAAGATTATTTCCTTCAGTGGCTTGTAGGGGGAGACTCAAACTTTCCTATTGCCTTCCAGAAAGAGAAAGAAGCAACGTCAGAGAGAAGACAAACAATATGCAGCTTTATAGAATTCGAACGTAAACGTCACTATCACCAAAAAACTTTGCAGTGTTTACTAAAAAAGGAGCACAATATTATTTCATCTGCATCAACCCAACTGGATGTTTGGTGTACGTTTTATCTACATTTTGAAAGAGATAAACCTTAAACCAGACCTACTTTAGCTTATGTATTTAGATAAATCTTTGCAAACATAACAAGGTTAAATGATTTTTCATATCTTTGCTTCATTTTTTTGTCACCTTTCCATCACTTTGTAAGTTACATTGTGCTATGAGTACCATATAATGTCTACGCTTCTCGGCCTTTTGGCTAAGATTCTGTGTAGTAGGCTAACTGTTCTTTTCAGTCAGTGAGAACGGGACCACGCATGGTAGACCCTTGATGTAGAGGTCTGAGGATCGAGAGGTTGATCAGTTAAGTTTGTTGTCCTTTCGGGGACGTAGCTCCTTTGGGGAGCTGAATTCCCTCGGGAGTAACATTTACTTTTGCCCCTTACTCTTCGCCAGAGAGTCAAGGGGACTTTGACAAGAGTATAATGTTTACACATTCAATCACATCCCTACAAATTGTATCTTACAGTAACCATTTCTTTGTTATATTAAAGAAAACAACAAGTCATTAACATGTTAATTCATTTCAAAGCGTTAATGAAGTATTATTCAGTTCTTAACAAAATATTCTGATTACGCAGATGCCGCAACTGTTATGGCAGGAAAATTTTCCAACACATCGACTCCATTTCTAGTGGATATCAATGTAGAGTTCAACATAACCTGTGTTGCAGACGGCAACCCTCCACCTATCGTTCATTTGGAAATGTTAAATTCTGAAAAGAAATGGATACAATCTGAGAATAATTTTCAATTAATGGCAAAATATAACAACTCGTGGACTTTCCTTCATCGTGGTATCGAAGACGATACAACCTTCAGATGTATTGCAGACAACCTGTTTGATCAAAATGCGGTTAGCGACAACATTCTGATTGAAATAATGTGTAAGTGCCATCGTGTTAATTTGGTTTTAAAGACATGACAGTACTTTCTTGCTTCACAGAATGCATTGCTTTACAATATTAAGAAACCTTTTATTGGAAGAAGCACGTGGTCGAGGATCTCAGCTAAGTCATCGTAGAATACAATTTATTCCGTTAGAAAAAAATATTTTCAAGTGAGATTACAGTGCAAATAAATATGAAAAAATTATAAAATAAAAACATGAGATTCTCGTTTATCACTTAAGTGATCACCAGCTTTAAAACGTTCGCGGTAGAGGTTCTTCGACTTATATCTAAAATTTACAGTTTAAAGGTACATGTTTTTCCTTTATTATACATGTAAATATCAAGAATATTTGGCAACGTTGAACCACGTATGAAAAAAATTATACTTTTCCTTGTTCGAACTAAGCAAATGAAAGATAAGAATAAAATTATATCTATTCGTATATGCCTCTTTCGAGCTGTTTTAACAATCTAACAATCGTACGTAATAAACTCCTTCATTTTTCTAAACAAATCGTTCCTTCTGATCAAATAGATTTAAACAGCGTTAAGATGTTAAACAAGACACTGAAGATAGCAAGAGACAGTGAATTCAATATATCCTGCCAAACTGATGGAAAACCACGACCTCTTGTTCATTTACTGAAACGCAGTGGTTCAAACAGTGGTTCAAGCGACTGGGACAAGGTTAACGTTATTCCTATCATTGTGGCTCAAGATAACCATACCGCGACGGTGAATTTTTTCCTGACCACAGACGATTCGAAAGTTGACGGTTACACTTTCAAATGCAAAGCTTTTAAAAACACTACTAATAAAACTGTAGAAAGCTCGAAAGTTGTACTTGAAATCAAACGTAAGCACCACAAAAATAATTACTCGTCTCATTATCCTTTAAAAGCATTTCGATGTTTGTGGTATTATAATAAGTGTTAAAAAAGTAAGTGTTAAAATGTCCTCAGTGTTGCGTAATTTCGTTTCTTTAGATGAAATACGAGTTGGATTTATTTTATGTACACCAAAAGCTAACTAGATAGATTGTATATATAACGTAATGCATTTAGTACAGCGAGTTCGCAGTGAGACGCACAGTTTTAAATGCTGAGAAATGTTAACGCATCTACACTGTAAAAAATTTCTGTAGATTTACAGAACAAAACATGAAGAAATACATTAAGAAGACGGAGAAAAGTGCTGTCAATTTGTTTCCAAAATTGACAGCATTGTTTTGTTATTCTACTACAGTCTGTAGACATCTTTTACAGTGTAAATTTTCTTCCGACACCCGTAACTGGACTTTTGATTTATCAGTTCAATTTCAACTGTTAATTTATCTTATACTATCTTCTCTCTTCCAGCTACATTACTCGAACTAGTCGAAACAAATCTGAATTCTATAGTGATCGTAGGAGTGGGGCTTGTAGTTATCATAACAATCATAGCAACAGGAGTTTCAAGACGTAAGAAAATTCCTAAATATTTTGCTATAGGATTGCTACATATTTCAAAGCGCACGTTTACAAAAATGGAACATTTTATTTAAGTCAAACAGTAGGCCCAACTATGTAAAACGGTTTTTGACGCTCACGTTTGACACATTCTGACAATTTTCATGTTTTCGTTTTTATAGAAGAATGAAAAGCTCTATTTGGGTAATAGTTTTATAATCTTTTCCGGAAGCTAAACGTATCACAAAGAGCACACTACTTTTTGTTCATATTCTACGTCATTTTAAGCCTATAAACATCACATCTAGGAGAACTTTAGCAAACAATTTTATTAAGAACGCTCCCATGATCTTTGTAGAATAAAGTTGTACTAAGTTGTTTTAAATGCATCATCAACACTTCACTTTGTTATTTCCGAATATTCAGTGCCAAAAGGGCTACACATGATGCATGCGTATTTATGAAGTTGGGAAGGGGGTAGCACAAATTTTTAGGGATAGAATAACGACTAAAACGTTTGTCAGTCCCGCCGTGTTTTATACGAGGATGTGATCTGCTTCAACATGCCGGCTATCACTGGAGGGGGAGGGGTCGAGGGGAGGGAATACCATTCGTTCTCTAACATACTTGGTTAGCGAAAGTAATTTCTAGATCATAGAAACGTTCCACAGAAGCGTTCCTGCCCATGTATTGACGAAATGCACATGATAACAACCACAAGAAAACCATAAAATGAGACAAACAGACAAAAAACTAACCATTTATTGTGCTCAATACTTGTCTAATAAGGAGTGGTTTGATCCCCAGTGATAAAGGATGTAAGGGACATGTTTCCCCTTTGTTTATTTAAGAGGGATGGAATGCCTTTCGCTCTTCGAGGGACGAGTTAGGATTGATGACAATTATGAGTAGCCTTGCATACGGTTTTGCCATCATTTCCATTACAACCATACTCAAATTATACCTTTAAATATATAAGGTCAAAATACTGCGTAGCACTTTTGAAATGTGTTGGTCAATTTAAAGTAGTAAACAGTGCTAAACATTTGCAGAAAACTCCACGACGTTTCGGGTTTAAACCCTTCATCAGGAGGCAAAAAATGCACTACTGATCGTAGGCATGACCAAACGTGCCAAATACAAAACATACAATAAAACTGGGTACATGCAAACTGGACAGGGAACCAGGCTGTGTAAATTCGTTTGCACAATAAGTACCAACAAGGTATGAATGGCCGATTTATAGAAGTTCAAGTCCCACGTTCATACCATGTGGGGAGATGGTTCCAAGCCTCATTTCGGCAGCTAAGAGATCACCGCGGTATCCTTGACAAGAGATGGCTGCTGTAACCATCGTCACGAATCGGAGCAGGCTGACGGGGGAGGGGGTAGAAGTGTGTGGCCACAGAGTACCCTGGGAGGTTCGTGTTTGATCGACCTCAGGTGCCCAGTGACTCGGTCAGCAAGACGGCACCGTTTGCTTCCTCTCACATACTGTATATTACAGCGTTTACATACGAGGGCGTATACAGCATTTGCAGAAGAACAGTTTAAGTGCTGGTTAATGTTAAAACGGTTGTTGTCAGGACCCACGATGGAGAATATGTTTTCATTGCTGAACACCCGGCAAGTTAGTATTGCATCTCCCACGGTTGTGAGGAAAGGTTCCCGGGGATTTTTACACTAAGGTCTGAAGCTAGGAGTCACGAACCAAGTGGTCTGAGATGTTCACTTTAATTCTGAATGCAGTGATGGATGTTCTGGAAAATCTTCACGTGTGGAGGAGTCATGACGGAGGGTCACTACATTTCTGTAAATGACACGTACGGTGTGAGTTACAGATGGGTGATTTGGAATACGCTTGGTGGGTGTGTGGTAATCTTTGGGGACAAGGGCAGAGGCTCTATCGAATCTTTGTATCCATCGGTTGCAGTGGGACCTCGTCATGATTTGGAAATGTTCATTAGCTTAGCTGAAACCTTTTACCCGTTTTGAAATTCACCTACTCTATTTATAAATCCCCAATAGTGTTTTTGGATATGGAATTACCCATCTCTGGCCGTAAAATTAAGTCTAATAGACCTTATGCATTGACGTAACGCGACAACATTTTTGTGGCAAACAATGAAGCACACTGCACGCATGACATAAATTTCACACGCGCGAGCCGTTGTAGACTTTAGCGCTTACGCGCCTATCTCCCGGTGCACAATTCAGCTGCCTGCATTTGTTGGCATGGTGTGAGTTGAAATGATACGTGCTTGCCCCATGGGGGTGGGTACTTTCAGTTCTGTGACGTCATGTGCATAAAGTCTTTTTCGTTTAGTTAATACTTATTTCACGCTATGTTGAAGTATTTTAAAAAATTGAAATAAGGAATAAATGGTTAGTGCGTACACACAAATTGTGAGAGAACGAAGTAAAGCTAAAACAAGGCTTCTTGAGAGCTTTTCGCGAGCGTGCTCTGCTGATAAAATAAGAAGAAACCATAATACTTGTTGACAAATTATATCATTTATCATTGCTAATTATCAAGAAAAACAGTCCAATCCAATCACAGGAGATAGGACCCCATATATCCTTCTTCCGCCCGTTTGAAAGTCATACGAACATAAACAGATACGGACATGAAACAGACGCAAAGAGATGACTTCAATATTCATTTCAATCCTACGAGGTTTTTTGCTGAGAAAAGGGTACCCTATAGCCGCAGGAGATTTCACAGTGAGCTATGCTATTCAAATTAACATTGACTTATCCGTTATGATCTATGTGAAAGAAAAATCGCAGCTGTAAGTTGACGGTGTATCACTCGATAAATGGAAGTTACTTTTCTTGATTGGATTAGGATGGAAATACGCTCTTACCTTTATACTGAGCCGTAAAACCTCATCTAACTGACTGACTGACTGATTGATTGACTGACTGACTGACTGACTGACTGACTGACTAACTAACTAACTAACCTTAAATCTATAAGGAAATGGTTTTTTGAAGACTTATATTGCGAGCTATTGGTCAATTCTTTTTCAAGTCTAACTGTAGTTGGATTAATGGTTAAAACGGTGAATGTTTGTTGATTAATATAACTGTACCGGGTTCAACAATCGCTGCACACCAAGAGCCCGTAAAACGTGAAGTATCGTAGTAAACTTTTTGTGTTGAAAAGATTATCGGTGTTCACCATCGGTATCGGCTGACATTACCTATTTTCACCCTGTATCGCTATCGGTGGATTTTACCTAATTTGCCGATAGTACCTAACCGATATTTATCGTCCCATATGTCATAAAAATGGTACACTATTTCCAGTATTTTTGAAATCAAGATCCACTATTTTATCTTGTCAAGATAAAACGACACTTCATTGCGGTGCCGAGAAGCCTATGGCTAGTTGCGCTAGTTGCAGAATGTTTAATTCCCAAATATCGGTATCCGGATGGTATCGGGCGATATTGGGATCTGAAATATCGGTATCGGTAATATCGGCTACTAGCAGTATCTGTACAACACTAGTACTACGATTCGACGAATTATTCCCTTTTTCTCTCTCCAGGAAGGAAATCACTCTACAATCTCTACAGCACTATACGTCCTGGATAGTAAGTAACCTACAGATATTGAACTCGAGTCATAGACGGAAAATATAAAAATGTATATTAATAGAAAAACGAGTTAATTATTTTTTTAAACTTTTTTAGTGACAATACATAAACAAAAGTACGTGATTATCTACTGATTAATCATTAACCTTTTGTTAAACATGTTTTTTCAGTTGTTATCTTCACGTCTGCAGTAAAATTATTGCAAACTTTAAACACACTGTACAGTTTTCTAAATCTTTGTTCCCTGAGCATGTCATTTGATGCTGTATTCACCTTTACTGCTAAATTAACAGTGTCGTTGTTTTCTTGTTTTAACCAAGAGTTGTTTCAAAACTAAGCGACTTCATGTTCAAATAATTCGATTTTGTAAATCATATTGCATTCTGTTTTTGTGGTAGGGGGTAGGGGAGGGGTGGTTTCACCAAACTACAAAAACAAAAGATATTCCTTCAGCTCCCAGCAGCCGAGACCGTTGAACTGCCAGAATTTTTCTTTGAATTCAGTCAAAAGTAGCAATGATTGCTGACGTTCATTCAATAGACGGTGCTGAAGGCTCTGCATGCCTCCTTCATCAATAATCACACGTTCTAATTAAAACAACCAATACAACAACAACAACAACAACAACAACAACAACAACAACAACAACAGCAACAACAACAACAACAAATCCGGGATATGTTTTCCATGTGTTCATCATACTGATCTCTAAATTTGAGTAAATGTAATTCGCACAATGCATAGGTTCTGAATGCTTCTACATGGCGGATCTAGAGTCTTTTAGAGGGGTCCAACCAGTGGCGGAGCTAAAGAATTCGGCCAGAGGGGCTAGGATGACCTGTAGGGGCGCATTGAAGTAGGTAGATGCCCGAGATACGGTAAAAACCTGAAAAGAGCACCGACAGGCGATTTGAGGCCGTGAGGGGGGGGGCAACATCCCCTGACGATGTTAAAGCTCATCCACTGGGTTCAACATGAAAAGGGCACGTCTCCAAATTTTTAATTCCCATATACGACACCGATTATATGGTTTAGAACATAAAGACAAAGAACGAATTCCACAAGAAACATCTAAAACAACATTAGTGTGCACTCACACTCTCTTCTTTCATGAAAGATCTACAGCCGTTTATTTTACTTACAAGCCTACTTGGAGAACTGCACCTCAGAGCCTTGGCCATAACGCAATCCATGATGGGGGCAGTTCGGTGGCTTACCTAGGATAGATGGAAATCAGGGGGGTACTTCCCCTGTCACCCCGTGCAGGGTTGCCGCATTGAGTAAGGTTCTAATGGGAGGGTGATTTTTATGTAACGTGGCTTAAAGTGAAAATTTTATCAACTTTGACAAAGTTTTTAACTGGTTATATTCTAAGAATTCTTATCAATATTCAAGAGATTTAGTGCTTTTTAGGTTGGGTGTAAGGTAAGGGGCTGTCATTTAAGGAGGGAGGGCGAGACACCATGCTCTTTGAGAAATTTTTGTTTATCTAAAGGGACTTAGATTCAAAATGGACATATATTGGGGAGAGCTTTGATTTTATGATTTAGTTAGAAATTATCATTTAGTGATTTCTTCCTCTCTTTGGCTGGGTGAAAGAGAGATAGAGGGGGTGTCTTCTGAGGAGACATTCTTCCACCACTCTGAGACTTTTACACAAGTTAGATTAGATGCAAATTGGTTCTACCTTTCACTGTCGTAACTTCTTTTTGACATGGGGGGGGGGTCGAAGACGTCACACCATCTAAGCGTAGTATCTTCATTTGTTGGCATATAGCAAACAAACGTAATTTATTATTGTGATGTCTCATGAATCACTTATTCATTCTTACCAGAGAGAACATACGTTTGGAAAATAATTAGTCGAAAAATCACGTTGAAGGAGAAACATGCAGATCTCTACTTTACTCACTATTTCATATCATAAAACATGTGGTTTAACGAGAAACTGTCTATTTTTCCCATTCTGTGGTAGCATAAAAGAACTCTTCATTCAGAATTTCATCTGAAAAAAGATTTATTTAGTGTTTTATTGCCAAAATTTTTTCATCTGGTTGGGAGCACCGTAGGGATAGGCGTATAAAGCGGGGTCTAGGGTAGGTAACCCCTCGGCAAAATACATAATTTTCAGAGCGAAATTCAAGTCATATTTTTCTGGGGAAGGGGTGGGGGAAAGGAGGAGAAAATTTTACCAGAAATACCTTCTGCCGCCTTTTCAAATGTCTCTGCATGCGTATAAGCCTGAGGGGCACATTTACTCTACGTCATTTATCCAAAAGTGAGGATGCGGCAAGAACGAGGATGGAAAGAGGGGAAAATAGGGTGGCTGAGGGCGACACGAAGTTGGGCATGGGAAGGAAGCTTTTGCGAAATATGTTACTAAAATTTCTTTCAATGGCCTGGGTCAATTTGGGAATAACAAGAATTCTTGTATCAATTGAAGTGCTAATTTAATCTCTGGAAATCTGGCTTAGAGAGTTGCATAGTGCGCCGAAACACGAAAAATCTTTAATGAAAATGGTTGAATCTATTGTCATCTCCTCTGAGAGCATATTACACCAACTGGGCAACTGACCCTATGAGCATAACATACATCCTACTCTCTCTATCGTCTGTCCAACAAAACAGCCAGGCCACCGTTGTAGTTTCCGTACGACAAATACAAGGAAGACCCAGCTTGACTGAGGGTAAAATCCCTAAACTTAGAACAGAGAAAAGCGTATACACCGGCTACGTAAGTCAAGGTACCTGTAGGGTTTTCTTCAGCTATTTAAAGCCCAACATGATATACAACCAATGATTTTCTATCAAGCATGCGAAGCGCGCCGAAAATTTTGGTGGTTATATCGAACATATTCTGTAGAATCTTGGAAAAAATGGTTACCTGGACTGATCCTCCTCATGCAATCTTCTTGCGTGCAGGAGATAATTTCAAATTTAAAAAGAGCACATCTGAAAATCTGAGGCGGGGGGGGGGGGGGTCCGGGGATTGCCGACCCCCCCCCCCATCCGCCCCTGCTTCATGTACATTTCAATTTAGTTATCTATGTCTTTTTCATCTACACGGTGTTCGGCCATTAAATAATTTTTGTATTTCATGAGTATAAATAGCTATACCACATTTGGCAGTTTACATAGTTGTTAAAATATACCTTAAATTTATCCCACACGTGGGCACCAATTAAAGGGTATTCTACAAAGTTTATCTCTTTGCATATTATCATGTTTTATAGATATTATGTGAAACATCTCTCATTTGATTATCATTTCGCTCTAAGTGTTGGTGGTGCATCTTACAACCGCACCGACGTATCAACGACTCTCAGCCCTCCGCCTATTTCTGGAAGTATTCCGGATCTCTGCCGTCTTGGATCAAGCGACTCGTCAGCATACGGTAATCTTTGTTTATCAAATAACAAAATGAATGTTTCTTCGTTCTACTTTTTAGTGCAACAATCATCTTAACCAAAATTTATATGAAGAAGATAAAAACTTAAAACATAAAGAGGCTTATTGAGTTGGTTAATGAATTTTTTGTCACACCTTTTGTGTTTTACTCACATCTTGATGGTAAATGGTCAAAATTAGAGATTCTGAACATCTAACACACAACTGAAACGGCAATGATAGGGTAATTAATGATTTAAATCATTTATTACAAGATCTTGACCAGAGACTTTTTACCATTATATGCAACTCGTGTCAATGGAATACAACCAACGAGTGAAGCACATACTAACTTGATTGACAGACTTTCAACTCCTCTCACGAACAGCCACTGTGATCGAGGCTTCAGTTGTAAATACACGTTGTATTTTTCAGTGTGGCTGGTCTATCAAGGGCTTGAAAAATAACAACTTTTCATGTGTTCGGTAACTATAGTAAGTGATAAATGGCTAATGAGGCGAATTAGAAACATGCAATACTTCCCTTCATACTTGTCAAAAATATCCAATATCAACTCAATGAGCCACTTTAAACGACAAATCATTTCACTCTAGAAGTTAATTGGTCACATACTACATTGTTTTCAAGTCAAAACTATGTAACGTATAAACAATTAATATTGTTAACACTAGTTTATTTTCAGACTTTTGAAAAAAAAAAAAAACTTCCTCTTTAAGTACAGAGTCGATACATGTGAGAGCATTAGCCACTTATTTGACGGCCACAAATTTGCAGGACTTCCTCATTCACTCTTAACTAGAAAATATCAGGAGATGCTGAGATACTGTTTGAGAACAGAATACAAGTAAAATAATAACCATTGTAAACAGTATTTGTTTATCTTTTCAAAAACTCTCATGCTGTTCTTTGACACTGGTAGAGAATCCGGTGTCAATTGGTGAAAAGATTTTGAGGCATGCAAGGCCCGCAACAGTTGACAGATAGGAGAATTCAATGTCATCATCTTTCCCACCATTAGTACAACAATATTATAAATAATAGAATGTGTAGATCCTATGCACTTAAGTCATTCTTGTGGGTGAACAATGTAGCACACTGTACGCACGGCGTGAACTTCTCAAACGCGTAGTTAATTAACTCACGCGCGTATTCGACTGGTCCACAAATCAGCTGTCTGCATTTGTTGTTGTAAGTTGCAATGATACGCGCTTGCCTCTACTAACGGCGCGCTTTCTGGTCTGTGACGTAATATGCATGAGGCCTATACTAACTTCATTGTATAGATTGGTTTTGGAAGAAGTATTTTTTCTAACGTAAACTGTCAACGCTCCCAATGATAGCAACACATTTCATGTCCAATTATTTTTCAGGTTAGTTAGGTAGCACATCGTTGTGATAAAATTTCAACGGTTGTATGTTAAAACCCATTTTCTAAAGTTAAAACCTTTCATCTAAAGTTAAATATTAAGAATTCAGCCATAAGAAATAAACGTTAGATATCATGGTGTGTTTTATTAACAGATCTTCCAAACAGTCCTCAAAAGGACGATTGTAGTGATGATTATGACGAGTAAGTGATACATTTTCGTTTAAGTTGTTACTAGTTTTGGAACAATTATTGGTATTCACCATCGGTATCGGCCAATATTTCCCATTTTTATCCTACATCGGTATCGGTAAAATTACCCTTAAATGCTGATATTACCTAACCGACATTAATCGTGAAACATGTCATGAAAAAAGGACGCTGTTTGAGTACTTTTAAGTGTAAGTTCCAATATTTTACCTCATCAAGATGAAATGACACTTCACTGTGATATCCCGTTGCCTAAGGTTAGTTGCCGAATGCTTATTTCTAAAATATCGGCATCGGCCAATATTGAGAACTGAAATATCGGTAACGGTTACACCGGCTACTTGCAATATCGGTACTACACTAGTTTTTACCTTATAATTTTGACTGTCGGGCAAAACTGTGTACTTATGACCTTCGTGCTTTTGTACTTTTGTCAGGGCTAAAAATTAGTGTTCTTTATATGATTATATCAATCATATTTACATTCTGAAAACATTGTACTTTCTTAGGGTAGAAAACGAAAACTTGACTTTAAAGAGAGCCGACCCGCCAGAAGAACGACCGAGAAGAGATGACGTAGACTATTCTCTTACGCACAAACGTGGGTAAGTGGAATAATATAAACAAAAATTGGTAACACAAATCATTGCCATTGGGGAGACCTCTTGAAGTGCCTGTGATGTGAATGAAAATTTTTTCCACTGACAGCAAGCACTTAAAGTGGTGGATTGAGGGGCTGGGTGGTCCCCACTATGAACCCTGATTGACATACTTATCGCACATATTGACACCGAACATACCAATAGAGGTGTCCAGTGAAAAAATATTTTCAGAGTGCGATATCTTGCAACCTAGCCTAGGGGTTTCTGATGCCCATTGTCTCCAATGTTATTTCCTGCAGTTTAAGACATTTAGAATGACACCTTTTGTCCCATGAATACAAGGAACTGAATTGCCAAATTTGTGTTTTTCGAAATGCAATTGCCAGAAATCTGGGGCATTTGGAATGCAAAAGTTTTAACCATAAGGGGGGTGAGGTCACCTACAGTCACGTATTCTACGGCGTCTCTCTTAAAGAACCACTTTTTATAAAAGAAAATTTATGGATCCTTCACTGTGCCCACATACAACAAACGGCTTTAAGACGTCTATTTTGAGCTACTTCTAGATTAAAAAGAGATTACATTTCATACATCTTTGAGAATTTAGGTGTCACTTCCGCTTCGCAGGCTAATGTAAATATTATGGGGACTTATGCTTAAAACTCCCCGCCGGTATTTATCTGAATCCTATCGACTGCCATATTAGTGATATATCATATAACCGATGCAAAGTGGTTTAATTAAAAAGGATTTTTTTTACTTTTACATTTATATTAGAGGTGACTCCGAGCAAGCACGTCATTATGACGTACAAGATCCGTTCGACAACAGTAAGTATATGAGAAATATTTAAATTGTTGGAAACTACAGCGATTTAGTAGTAACCAAACATATTTACATTCGTTACCAGTTAAAAACATTCACAATATTCAAAGTTTCAACTAAACGCTATGGAAATGGAATTTTGCGCACAAACTTTCTACAAAATTAAGTTGCAAAGTTTTATTGGAAAGAAAAATCGAGTGGGAAATTGACTTCAAACTGTCGTATTATCTCAAATTCTTATTGGATGTAGAATGTCCTGTTTCATATCATATTTTTTCAAGAGAACCATTCCTTCGGTTACAAGGCAATTTTTGTGTTTTTGTACAATTTTTAATATTCCATATAAAATATTCAAGTTTATTCAAAATTAAAGACAAGGAGGCCCAAAACTCAGCATTTACTTCGAGAATTCAAACTTTTTCAGAAAAATTGATAAGAACATTTTAAGTTCAAAGGAACCGATACATTCCTTTAGTTTGATTTGAATAAATCTGAGGGGAGAAAAAGTCTCGTCCTCTTTGGAAAAAAATCCGGCTTTTTTAGGTGTCCAGATGGGAAAAGGTGCTATGCTTGTGGTGCTTTTTGCAATTTTTTTCAATCATAAGCCATGGGGGTTCAACCCCCGACCACCCCCCCCCGATACCCGTTTGGCAAGGTTTGATTCATCCAACAAATAGAGTAGTGAATAACAAAAAAGTACACAGTCATATTACCTCCCCTTGGGAGCTACTGGAGGTGAATTTTGGTAGAAATTCTCTACATTTAATGATATTTTTCTTTTCTTTTTCCTTTCAAGCCTGGTTCGAGCCTAATGGCTTTCTTTTGGTTTTAGTTTCAGTGTCCAGCTAAGCAATTAAGTTGAGTCATTTTGAAGTCAAGTAGGGAACCTGCTGTACACTTTAAGCACTATCCATTATTCATTTTTCTGTTCATATTCATTTAGTTTCTTTAAATGGGTATTGAGAAAAGTTCTTCATTTATGGATCAAAGTGACGTGAATTTTCATGATAATTAAAGATTTTTCAACGAGTACGCCAGCGAGCTCTGACATCTGTCAGTCTGTAGGATTGTTTTTCAGAAGAGGTCAGATTCTCTTCTGACGAAAGCTTGACAAAGCTTTCATGTTATTTAACAGCATAATACGTGAGTTCGTCAATGGCGGAGCAAGAGAAGTCGGTCAGAGGAGGGCGAGAATGGCCTACAGGGGCGCTTTGAAGTTGGTAGTTACCCTATGCCTCAATGGATAAAAACCTAAATAGGGGGCCGACGGCGATTTCCGTCCGTCGGGGGGGGGGGCGACCGCCTCTGCTTATATGGACGCTCCGCCACTAAGTTTCATCTCTTAAAGCAATTACACATGAACTGGAAAGAGATTTAAACTTCACGCTAGATGAGTTATCAAATCATCGTCTCGATTATGATCTTGTTTGTTGTAATATATAATAATCACGGTACAATAAACACGTAGTGTTTTCTAAAATCATATTGAAACAATTTTCCTCTCTTCTGAAGGAAAAGTTGGAAGCACGTTTGTAAATGACACCTACACGGGGTATGACATTTGAAAGGATTTCTGACATAACTACAAAAGTGAACTGGTCATCATCTCCGCAGCGTGCATGCTGTCCAATTATTACATTACCATCATTTGCGTTGGCAAATCTTTTCCTGTACAGCAAGTCTGATAATTTTCTTACTGCCAGTCTGCCACGTAACTCTGGACACAGCTCGGCTGAGAGGAAGAGCAAGATGCTCCGTGTAGGGCAGTTCTGCGCCTATAAGTGCTGGCGCAGTTGTACGCACTAGGCAGACAAATTGGACGAGTGCGGAATTTCTCGAGATCGGAAACCTTGGTTGCAGGTCAACCCACTGAGAACTATACCCGCTGCAGTGGAAAACTTCAACACTTTAACACAGCACAATGGTGAACCTTCTCAAGTTCCAACGAATTGCTACGAAGGCAAAAGTGTCCGACCACGAGAATATATCTTTTACATTGTTACGACAGTATAAACAAACGTGAACAGCCTTTTTGTGAACCAGCCGTGACGTCTCTGCGTTGTAAAACATTTTTATTGGTACTTACTAAAGGATATGTTGATGAAATACTATTGTCGTGATAAACTTATCCAAGAAAGTCATTATTGTTGTTATTATTATGAAAACACGAGTGTTTCGGTTTCTTTGCCACGGGAAATAAGAAAAACTTCTGTTCAAATGTCAGTCTTAGAAAGATTTTACTTTGGTTTCAGGTAGGCACTGACGTTCCATATTGCCTAGCACTGTAACTGTTACCTACAAGCACAGTTGTAGGAGTACGCCACCTCTAAAGGTCATCGAAAAGGACAAACAACTAGTTGGCACGAAGAGGTTGAAGGTAGCGCACCACTAATTATTGTCCCATTGACTTACACACTAAATCAGTCTTCTTCCCCGGCCCCTAGATCCTTGT
>WURT03286555.1:7094-17522 GCA_009936505.3 Holothuria glaberrima
TTTTTTTTTTTTTTGTCTCTTTTCTCTTCTCTAGGGTGTGAATAAATTACAACCAAATTACAAATTAAATCAAGGTACAGTATATGTGGTCTTTTAAAATACTTGTAACAGCTACTTTTCCAACTTTACTGACAGCACTCTGTTTTGCCATTCAATTTACAGAGTCCTTCATATGAATCACAATTTCTTTTGAGAATTAATGGTATCGTAGTTTCACACTCTGGAAAAAATAAAATTTCAAATTTGTGAATTTGCATCACAGTGAATCATGATTACTGGGCAGGGGTGTTGACTGGTTCTATAAACTGTGTGGGTAGAACACTTAACATGTAAAGAACTGTGTGATGGAAGGTGGGCAAACGTGAATTCTCATAATTTCTTTTGAGAATTGATGGTATTGTAGTTTCACACTCTGGAAAAAACAAAAATTTCAGATTTGTGAATCATACATTATTAATTCTGTAATGGTGTTGTACAATCAAGTTCTGAAAAGATGTTACGTATTTCACATTTGAATGTGTTTTTTCAAGTAGTGGATACCATGCATACAAAATATAATGGCTGCAAACTCTAAAAATAATGGCTCTGAAATGTCCAAGCAACAACTGAATAAGTGGCTTATTGAGTTGGTTCACTAAATTTTTTTTTTTCACACCTGTTGAAATTTACTCACATATTGATGACAAATGGTCAAACTAAGGGATCCTGCATATCTGATACACAACTGAAATGGCAATGATAGGGTAATTAATGATTAAAATCATTTATTACAAATTCATGGTCATGGACACTTTTTACCATTAGGTATTAATCATATGCAACCCCTGTCAACAAAATTAAACAATTTTTCACATTTTGTGTAACTATAGGAAGTGATACATGAGTAATGACCCTAACTAGAAACATTGCCATGTAATAATTTCCTTCAAACTTGTCACAAAATAGCTTAATTGATATCAACTCAATAATTCTCTTTAATGTACTGTAGGCATGTACATATTTTTATTATGTACCCTGGTTTGCTAATACACAAAAATTTATGGTGACCATACTTTGCAACACAGTGAATCATGATTACTGGACAGGGGTGCGTGTTCACTGGTTTGTAAAGATGTGTGGGAGGGTGGGTGGAACCCATTTAAAGAACTATTTGATGGAAGATGTGCAGAATAAGGAGTGTCTAAAGGGACTTTGCAAGAACTGACATTGAAATATACCTTGGTTTCTATTGTAAAAGGATATTAACACCTGGATGACAGACAAGGAGGCAGACAACTTGCTGCAAAAAACAGCCAGGAGCTGCCCAAGGATACAATAATCATGAGTCAAGTTTGGAGAATCTCAAAGAAAAGTCATGTGACCTTACTCCCACTTGTCTTCTAAGTCTGTCAGCAGATAACGTCAATAAGAAATACTTAAAGGAAAATATTGCATTTAAAATGTACCAACATGGCATACAGAGAAAATACCTTAAATCATTAATAAACCATTTGGTCTCACCAATAAACTAGAACTACGTAGCAATAGCCTTTAACTCCCTAAAATTTTATTCATAAGAGTAACAGATGATGCAACATTTGAATTTTTGAAAGTTTGGGTGAACAAATTACTTTTATGTATTAAATAACTAAATTTCTTCCTATGGGAGCCTTATTTCTTCATATGAGAGCTACCATAGAGTACTACCTTATTTTGAATTGTCTATCATTCTGTAGCAATTAATATTTGTTTAAATATAAAATTTTCTGTAAAACAAACCCAATATTTCCCTTTAAAGGGATGAAATGTTGTGAATGTACAGTACCAGGTTACCTCCCCAGCATGACTTGAACAACAACTAAACAATATGCACTTCAACTACCCCTCCCCATCCCATATGATAATAGAGCATTCTAGTTTCCAGGGGAACAAATAGTTGTGGGCAAAGTGGGTGACTTCACTGCCAACCTTGGGAAAATTTAATGGTGGGGAGACATATGTGGGCATACTATGCACTATTTGTAGACAAACTATTATCTAGAGAGTCTTTCCAACCTTTTCAACTAACCACCCTTGAATACAAGGACTGGCTACTCACCTTGCTAGTTTGTACAGTCAACCTCCCCCCCCCCACCTCCATTTTCCCCTCTTCCCTCCCACCTCCCTCCCTTCATCATTGTAACATTACATGGAACAGGGCAGCAACTTTTGACAGGTTGGAAGCAATACCAAACTGCTGACATATATCACAAAAGAGAACCTCATACAGTGTTGACATCTCTCATGCCAAATCTTGTCCTAAGACCAGACAAAATGAAAACAAATTAAATTTTGCAATGTTCTGTAAAATTCATTACCACTTGGGGCTGAAAAATATGCAATTGTTCCATTCCCCAAAATGTAACAATTTATCCAGATACTGAACTGCTCAAAGGACCTAGGGAATTTTCAGTTTTGAAGAATAAGGTGAGCCTTCTTTCAATCTTCTGACATGAACTCTGGCTTGTCCTTGAGGCACAACAAACAGACGTCCAGAACACTAGTACTGTACAACACTGTGTATTTGCCAATTATGAACCTCTCAGGTGACTCTCAGCCAAGTGTCATCTGGGGGCACCAATTACCTCAGGAAATACTTTATATATTGGTATTCTTAAATGTTTTGCATTCTTTTAAAACATTAAAAAAAAATTTGTTTTTGTAGCAGATTCCCAGTAGTTCTACAGGTAATATCAAATGATGATTGATTTACACTTTTGGCTGCCCTCAAGTAATTTATGAGTGATATTTTATCTAAATTTTGTAATTTCCCTACTCATGTGCCTGTAGCCTACCATATTTTACTGCTAACTGTAGTTCGCTATGATGTACACACATCATGGTGTACCCAACATTAATCTGAAACACTGCCTAAACCCTTTCAAATCTTCTTATAATTCCCTGCACAAATGTCTTTCAAAATGTTTCAGGACGTAAAATATTTTATCATTTATCAATATTTTATCATTCATAAACTAAAGGTAGCATGGTTGGTTAGAATGTTGCATACATATTATCATTGTAAGAGCACAGCGACAAAAGAGTTTATGTCATTATTATATAAATTTGTACTAGTCAACTGTTTTGGATTAATTTTGACTGAAAATCAGACATCCTGAGTGCAGGTTTGAAGAATTTTCTTCACAGACATGTTGCACAGGTAAAATTAGGTAATTTTTAGGGTTGCAACAAGCAACATTATGTAACATACTGCACAACGATGTGTACCACAACTATGGGCCTACAACAAATTCTGCAAAAAAGTATTACCACTTTACAGGCTTAAACATATCTAAAGGATACAATCCCCAAAAAATGAAACAAATGCATTGTCAAATTATTAAAATGAAATGCTAAATGCTAAATTCATTTGTACTTTTCAATACCCAACTGACTGCTTTCTTCTTAAATACTGTTCTTTACTGTAGGTTGTAGGCACTATGAACTGTACTATCTTTGCCAGCTACAGGTTATCAAAGTTACCAAATCATCCCTCTTGAAAAACAAGGCACAGCAAAAATGCAGATTATCATCAGGTTACATTTTTCAAATGAAAAGAAAACAAACTCCCAAGCAAAGTGACAACAATGCAGGAAATATAATAACTGGTTTACATGAATAATATGTAGACTCACCCAAAAGGAATCAGGGGAGCAGAAAATTAAACTGAACCACTTATTCTGTATTCCTCTAAGTTTTGACCAACCTTCATGTAGTCCCTTCTCTTTTCAATGATATTAAAATATCAGTAATGACCAATGTTACCAATACCTGATATTTAAATAAAAAAGCGACACACCTGGGAAATACATTGATATGAGGTAGCATCAACCACTCTACCACCATAGGACCCTACCAAGTATATCAATTGGAAACATGTTACAGTAGGCCTACATGTACATGTGAGTAACACAAGGCCTCGTGACCTGATTAAATTACAAATCTATTGACAAACTCTTCTTTTCCAAAAGATTTTGTGCTCTTTACAGGATCACTTAAATTGTAACTCAACTGGCATAGGTCGTACTACGCAGAACATAGTTCTTGCACCAGGAAACCTGAAAATTTACTTTACAACATGTCATACCCATAATTCCATATTATGGGATTCTCCCACCCTCTCATAACTAAAGAATTTGTTCTCAATATTTCCACAACACCTGCATCTTTACTGAAAGCATGGCAAATGAGGAATGAAGAGGATGAATGGAGTTGATAGGGTGATAAAGCCCTCTCCCCCTCCCCCCCCCCGCCACCTCACCATGCTGACAGCTTGTGTGGTAGGAACATCGGTAGGGCAATTAGGGAAACGCATTTGTTAACAAGAGGTATAAAGGAGGACCAAAAATGATTCACATACTAAATGCAAAGAATTTGATAAAATTAAACCAAACAAATTTACTGTACCTGGATATTCACAATGATGGATCCGTCTCCTCTCCAAATCAGGATTATTTCTGCGGTTATACTTGATGGGCTGTTGCGTGAGGATGGTTGTGCTGCTCACATTGTTTGTGTGTAGACTATTTGATGTTGTGACAACAGGTAAAATTGGTCTAGTCTGGCGTGCCTTGCTAGCCACAGCCACTTGATAAGGTGGAGGGGGAGGCCTGATATCCAATGTTAATGGAAAGTCTGATGGAGAACCAGGGTGAGAACTTGGGGGTGTTGGGGGCAAGACTGTGAAGTTACTATTATGCAAATTTTGGTGCGAGATCTGGGGCAGTTTGCCGTCCGTTGTGAATGGGTATGTGACTGGAATGGTTTGTAATGAAAGAGGTCTAAAGTTGGTGTTCATAAATGACTGTAAGCTCGGTAACGTGTTCTTGTTTTCATCCGCTGCAGTTACAATGAGGTTTATGGGTTTGACATCTCCAGAATGAACGGAATAAGGACACGATGCTGGAATTTGACTAACCAACTGATCAACTGGCTCTGGTTCTTTCTTTATGTGAATTTCATTAAAGTTTGTAAAATTTGATAAATTATTCGCATGCTGTAGTTCTAAAGGTGCCTCGATATGTGTCGCAGATAATCCCCCTTCCTTTTTCACTGGACAATCTTGTTTAAAGCACAGTGGAGGGGATGTAGTACTGTCCGGTTCCTGCTTAATGGTGACTACAGGAGAGTGCTGCTCTGGGGAAGGTGAGGTAACACAAATTTGTGACAACTCCTCTGATTCTTTGAAAATGTCTTCCAACAAGGAAACAGTATGATTGTGAGGGCTGCCAGAATTTTCTGATGAAGGTGGGCTTTCCAGTTCGTGATTAAAGTAGGGATCCAGGTCAAATTCAGGCTGTAGTAGAAAAAGAAATTTCAGAAAAAAATATTCAAACTGCCATTATTACAACAATTACATTATCACACAAAACATTAAAGCAGATTTATGGTAAAATAGAATGAAAGAGGTATTTGGTGTAAATTCCTTTGAAGTTACAGTAGTGCAGGAAACAACTTATGAATTCCTACTAAAATATGCATGAACAATTTTTGAGCTACCAGCAAAAATGGGAGAATTACCGAAAATTGAGGGCAGTTGTCACAGTGTCAAAACATTTGCAATATATACTCCACTGGCTCAACAAATTAATGTGGCAACAGGCAAATATATGTCTGCGATGTAAACTTGTGGCAATGACTGAAAGAATGGGTTCATAATAAGGATTTACTGAATATTAAAGACAGATGTGAGGAAAGTGATGTACATACACTGCATGACCTACTTCAAAAATTTGTAAGTCAACCATGATAACTGGGAGACAATCCAAAGGTAGAACTGAGATCAAATTTGCTTTATTTTCTGTCAACATTTCTGAATGTTTGCAATTCTCTGCTTTCATCCATTTTACCCTGATTCACTAAACGAAATGATATGAATTACTTTACCACAGAACAAACAGTCCATACCGTAACCACAGCAGACAGTTGCACGTTCTCACACCTGACAAGCAGCTCTCACTCAAAAAATCAATTTTTGAAATGACACCTATCTGGTAACCAAACAATCGCAAACAACTCTTGGTGATGCAACTTTCAGAATTCTGATCAACACTTTACAGTGGAACAGAATTACAGCTTTAGGATCGTTGCTTGCAGACTTCATCTTTCACAATTATCAACAAATTATCTGTTTACAAGGTTCCTTTGATTCAAATTGGGTGATTGCAAACAATTTTTGATCTATGAGTGCTCAGGCGATTCAAAAGAAGTTCTTATCAAAATGTACTTAATCATATACTACAGTAAACACATGCTAAAAGACCACATTTTCTAAAGAAATCATCCACCGATGACCAGAGCCAAATACCAAACATCTGAACATTACTACAAACTGCAAATGTGGAGAATATGAAAACATGTTGTCTTCCGAAGACCAGGCAACTTTGGCATAGCGAGAAAATAATGTGCTAAATTGGAAAGCAATGCACGATTTGTCACTATGCCAACACAAATTTTGCCTATACATTTGTGTTCCAAACAGAGGACAGTATGTGTACAGTATGTAAGTGTCAAGAATTATGGAACCTGTAAGCACCCGTGTTTTAGGTGCTCTACGGTTACCAATATGACTGTACCTGGCACCACTTGGGGCAACAATTTACGATATTTTGATGTATACTGGTCTGTTTTTCACATTGTGCCAATTTCAAATTGCTTCAGACATGTCTTCCCCCAACTCAGGCTAGCAGCATTTGAATCATTCTGTAAGAACTGTTTTTGTTGTGGAGGGGGGGAGGGGGGATAAGGGGGAGTCGGTCTAAGCAGAATTGCAATCGACACTGAAATGCACCGAACAACTGTACAGTTTTTTGCCAGGTCAGCATCAGATGACTATTAATGTACGGTTTTCGGAATTTTGGGGGGGGAGAAAAGGGCAGTTCCCAGAACATACTGTAATGTCTCAAACCTGAGGATCCACATTACTTGTTTCATCTAACAAAGATCCTTCTAATGAAGAATCTACTTCTAAAATGTTACTGTAAGCATCAAATTACTCAAGAGCTGCATGGGTGTACGGAATCAGTCAATTGTTAAGCTCGACATAAATGTAACCAAGCTGTAACAGCTGCAGCCATGTTGTTGCTGCATATACACATTGCAACAGCAGGATAACTTTTAACCTGCTATTTTTATGTGTGTAACAATAAAAGCATGGCTGCAGCCCCTGCAGCATGGCTGACACAGTTGCAGTCTGAGGTTTTAACATGATGCCCAAGTGAATCAGGGTGCTATCACCCAGCTCTCTGAGTGAATCTTCATACATGTAGCACAGTTCGCTTTGATTTTTGGATATGATATATCAAAAGAGGATTGTATTGTGTAAGGCTGGTAAATTACATGCCATTATTTGAAATCACATGCCCATATTTCAAATCACATCACATTGCCAACCTCTTGTCACACATTTCATAGTTTAAGATAATTTCTTGATTAACAGCATCATTTTACTACGAAGAGCTTTTTAACTGTTTTTCAGGAGCTACAGTACAGTGACAAACACACAAAGTAACTCCAGTATCTAACCAAAGATAGTGGACTTCTGTATTTTGACTTCATCGTGAATGCTTTAATTATGTACACTAGGCCACAAAATTCACTACGGCCATTGCGGCCATGACCGCTGTTAATTTTTTTTTGGCCTCCGACAGCCATTTTCCTTAAATTTATCAAAAGCCACTTTTGGCCAGTGATCGATGTATCAGTTAAAACACTCAGTATTCTACTTAATACCGAGCTCACTTCCTTCATGATTCTTTTTACACAAGCATTCATGATGCAGGGCGCAGCATACGGGAACCAATATTTTTCACTTTCAAAATCATTCTGTTGATATTCGATTCGCATGCCATACAAACCGATCGTTTACATCCCCTATGTACAGACTATTTCTGCTTTATGTATGTGTCTACAGATCTGCGGCCGCCATATCTGGCTTGCGTATTTTTCGCTCAATTAGGCTTCGTTACACAAACAACCTACACAGTCTCACAACAAATACTGTGTTTAGCTATGCAGATCATTAGCGATAATCATTGCTTCGAAAGCTCACCATCAAAACAGATTCCCACACAAATGACATCCACTGATACAGCTCTCGCCACAGTTTTCTGCCACACTTGCGCTTCTTGAATTTATGTTTGTTCGTTTTTACGTATGTACGTCCGCTATATGGTAGAGCAACTTTTAACTGTACTGTACTATTGTTACAGTAGGCTTATGCTAAGGCCTGTCTGCACTGGATCTGTGCAGTTTAAGTGCACTTAGCTGAGTTGCCTTGTCTACGCAATTGTACATCTTAGCGAACTGTGTCTTGGCTCAACGTTCTTATTTCAGGTTTATTACTTTTTGGCCTTGGATGAGAGTTTTGGTCTACGACTGAACTAAAAATTGTTGGTTACGAAGGCCATGTTTGGCCTTGGACTAGGAAAACAAATTTTGTGGCCTGGTACACCAATGCCCTGATTCATACAGACTTTTGCTTTTATTTTGATTTACCCAGGCCTGTTGTATTGTAAATCAAATCAGAGACTGAATGTAACCCTTTATGAAACCGGTCCCAGGTAGGCCTATATATAAACTGATCAAGAAACATACCATCCAGCCTACTATGCAAGCAATTCTGAGTTCTAAACACACTGCAATGGTAGCTATTCCAACTATAAACAGAATGTTAAGGGGGTGAGTCTGCCATTGTATGAAAGGAGTATTGTGGCTAGCCCCAGCCATCCCCTACCTCCCTTTTACTCCTTGGCTATAAGCCACGAGGAGATCCACAGCAGAAAACATATTAAGCTATGGTTTGACCTGTTCCATGTAAAAATATCCTTCAAATTGGTCTACTTCGGGATGTAAACAGGCTTTTTCAAGTTCTTAATGACTTACTACCTAGATGTTCTGATAAACAAAGTATCACATCTAGACATCCACTTAACCATCACTCTGGAAACGCATCACAGTGGCTGCTATAACTACTGCACAGTATCTTTCATCTATAAAATTGTAAAAGTGGCAGCTCTGCAGTTACCACAGGAGTTCTGCTAAAGACTTTTCAACACCCAAGTCGCTAAACAAACATTCCTTTGATACTAAATTTAAATCTCGTCTTTGCTTCCAAATTTAAACCAGTCTAGATACCGAGGCCTATACATGCTAAAAGTTCTGTGGTACATGATTAGTGATTATATTAGTACCTTATCAAAGATATAAAATTGCAATAAAAAGCATCGAAGGTGATTGCACAGTAGTCTGTGTACACAATCTCATACGTGTGATTATCTCCTGACATTGTACATTCAGATTCAAACATGCACAGTACAATACTGTGCAGGTTATGATGCTTCTGATGTAGCCATACTTCAGTCTCTTTCTATTGGAAGTTTCGTAGATGGTATGAATTTGTTTCAGGGGTTACACTTCTATTACCCAACATTTGTTTGTTTCAACACCTCTGTATTTGGACACTATGCGTATATGCAGACATGTTGCTTTCAGTATAAACAGAGCCATTTTGTTTTCACTTCACAAATTGACATTCATGGCCTAACTGTGTTTAACCCTGTCCCTGACCCTAACCTAGTTACCCTTAACTATAATTAATATTAATCCTTATTCCCAATCCATAACTAAAGGAAAGACATCAGTGCAAAAGACACTGGAACAGAGAGCAATTGCCATGAAGGGGGGGAGGCGGGTAAATTTAAGATCTTGCCAACTCTTTGACTAAATATTTGTTTTATACTGGTTGGGACAAGTAGCCTGCTCCTGGGGCCCAGGATGATTCCTCCAATTGCTAACAACAAATGCAAGCACAAATATACACACTAAAAACAAAAGAGCCAAATTCACTCCAAAAAGAGTGTGCTGAGGGACCATTCCTAGTATGAGTGAATTTCACCAGCAGTAAAGTGAAAATTCACTCCAAATAGAGCTGATTTCTCATTCGGACCATGTGTGTGTAGTATCACTCTCTTTGAGTGAACTGTCCCTTTACTTGGGGCAAAATTCACTCTTAAATAAGGAGTAGTCACTGGGCACACTCTTTTTGGAGTGAATTTCACTTCTTTGTTTTAAGAGTGTACTACCTCCTAGCACGGATGTACTGTACTTCTACGCTGGTGCTACTTCATAATGCATGGATATGCCAGACTAGCCTATAAACGACATTGGTTAAAAGTGAACATTGTTCTATATTTAGTTATATATAAAATAATGGCTGGTTCAATACCTTAAACAATACAGATCAATCTGAAAACAGATCTAACATGATACAGTGTTTACCGTAAACATGTTTCATGGCTATGGGTATTAACAGACATGACTGAGAATGATACACATCCTACACTCACAGATGTATCATAAAGGCTTCCAATACATGGAACATTGTAATCCCCTTCATAGCAGGTGTCGAAT
>WURT03286666.1:2184-25176 GCA_009936505.3 Holothuria glaberrima
ACCTGAAAATATGCAATCCCATTTTCTACAATAAATACTCTAACACAACTGATATGAGAGGCAAGCGAATATGTATGTACAAAATCAACTGATCTTAATCCAAAATAAAAAACTGTATAAACTGGTCTTACAAAAGTTTGATTCCATTGACAACGTTACATCGGTGGTAGATTTGATATTTTGGAGTCATGCTTCAAAGTGACTCTGGGATGCCTCAGATAAACTCTTTTTGGAATCACCTTCTGTTGTTTCCCTTATCTTATATTTCCCTTGCTGCTCTAGTACATCAAACTTTACGACAGTCCTCAGCAATTGTGCACTACTCTGCACGTATCTTCCAAAAGAAAACCTCAAGGAGACAATCAACTTTCCAACCAAAATTCTGCCTGTATGAACACTTGTGTTTTTTTTTTTATTATTTTTTTTTAAACTAGAAACTTAAGAAGGTAAGTAACCTTTCACTTTAACTGCTATTACTGATTATATTTATGAAGAGTCGACACTTTTCAATCTTGAATTAGCACTTTTTTATGCAAATTGCTTTGACTAATCCACCGCTGTTTTCCCTGACACTTGGTGGTTAACTGCTAATTTCAAACCCTGAACTTGAAATAGCTGAAATAACAATCCCATGTCATGATAATCATTACTTACCCATCTGCCATCCAGAGTTGCTAATGTCTTTTCACCAAACTTAATTTTACCTGTTACACAATTTGACATCCCACCAAAAAATGGCTGCAAGAAAGACACACAGCAAGAGAAAAAGATGAGAAGAAGAATGGACTCACATGTGGGAATTTTCCAAACATTTCAGGTTGAGTAAAAACAGAGAAACCATTTATTGGAAAGGGCAAAGGAGACAAGAAACACCCCTTTAAAATATTTCCTTGCAAATATTGGTGCAAAGTGCTATACATTTCTACATCAGTTATTGCCAGTGAAACTTTTATGGACTACGGAGAAAGGTTATTTCTACAAAAACCAATTACTTTTCCATTTCTACATGAATAATTGCCACTGAAACTTTTGTGGACTACAAAAAAGATTTTTTAACACAAAACCAATTACTTTTCCAGGTTGCAGGAAACCTTCCTTATTCAACTACCTTTTAAAAAATTACACACAACACTGTCCAGTAATTAAGTAGAATGGTTTTGCAATAATGTGCCATTAAATATGCTTCACAGGTTGTGGGATTTTCTCCAAGTATTTCCCTACTTTCCCCCACTCAATCATTTTCAATTTTTAAATTGAAAGATTAGTTCTCAATGAATGAATCAATCAATCAACTAACAAACAACCAATCAATCAATAAATCAATCAACGATTCAATCACTTTATCAACCAATCAATTAAACTCCTATCACTCTTGACCACCATGATGTAATTTTAAGGCACTTACCTTCAGTTTAAATTCCATGTCTGTTTTGTACCCTGTCTTGGCACACTCAATGCTTACTTTGCCCCCATATTCCATGGTGAGAGTTCCATATAAGATACCTGAAACCAACAAAGAGATCAGTTTTACACTAATATCCATCCAGTTATCCAACAAGACCTTCACATGGGCAAGAGAATGCGCAATGATGTCATAGCACACAGATTTGTTGGTCATTTAGGACGGCAAAAGAGGAACTGCCACCTACTTCGGTAATACAGGTGTTAGCTTTTTTCTTTCATTGTCTTTCCGAAGCTTGAATTTCTTTAAGTGAAACTTTCTTTTCTCTTCTAGCAGATATATGCAACAAATGATAAGCAAAAACAAATTTGACCAAAAATATTATATTAACCAGCGAGGTTAAAGGACCTTTTCAAACCAGCCTTGCATAGTCGGTCAATGTAATTACAGTTTTTGCATCCAGAGAAATTAGTCACATGGTACAAAATATGTCATTCTGCACATTCTCTATGCAAAAGTAGTCATCGTAATTAATGACATTTTTATTCAAGTAAATACGTTTCATACGAATTCTTGAACTGTAATTTTACCTTGCAACAATGTTATTTAACAATTATGAGAATAATGTTCATTTAAACTTATCTCATATGAACCAATGGTTTGTTGTGTGAATCAAAAACCAACCTAAGGCTGCCCATACACTTCAACCCCGAAAAGGTTGTGTACGACTATAACTTTCCATTAAAGTTCATGTGTTACAGTTCATGTGTCATGGTTCAAATGCCATGTGAAAAGTGACAAACATGGCTTTCCCTTGGAGTTGTACGTTAGTTCAAGTCATGCTGTCCAGTGCTTAAATATGTATACGTCTGTATTAGTATTCACAATACCTAACATTTAAATAAGTTGTGCATTGTACGAGTCAGAAAAAGTGTGACCATAAAATGATGGCACAGTCACTGTGAAATCAAATTTTGTGAGTTGAGAGTTTCTTGTCTAATTGTTACATGTTGGTCTTTGTCTTTGGGAACCAGACATGTAGGATGAAAAATAAACTTATTTGTGGCAAATCCTGTACAAAAGTACACCAACTGAATCTGTTTTTTCCATTCTTTATGCAAACCTACCATCAAAATAGGGCCCATGTATACTTTGCACCATATCATGTTAAGCAAATACAGGGCACCTTTGTTCTTTCCTCATGTGCATAAAGTGAAGAGAGGTGAATAGCAAAGAGGTGAATGGCAATATGAGAATCATAAGGAACAGGCCTGCTCAAATATCAGAACAATGTAAGTGTGTTAGAACACTCTGAAAGTGCAATCCTACTTCACTTTTCATTTTTTTGTTGTAAGAAACCACTATCACTTCTAGAATAACACTTAATGACCAGTGAGGAACTTTGTCCAGTTGATTACACAACAGATAAGCTATTGACATGTTCCCTCATTGCACAGTTAAATCTTTTGTGTAAAATATGCACAGGAAGTCTTACTTATTTAAAGATGGGCTGAGATGTCACCAGGAATCAACCAACTATGTAGGCAGGGACCAGGTTTAATTGGATTAGTTAACAGATACACAGTTTATGGTTCCCACAGAAGGGTCTGAATCTCTAGGCAGAAGAGTGCCTACTGATGCTAATGGATGACGCTATGTTTGCTTCTTTATTCGAGCATGATACATGACCTGTGACTTGTGAACGTCTATGGAAGGCCAGCCTAAAGCTTCTAAAGGTGGGTGGAGTTGGCTTGGTGGTTAAGTGTGCTGTTTTGCACACTAGAGGTCCCTGGATCAAATCCCGCTGGAACCACTTGGAAATTTCTGGGGACCAAAATTTCCTTGTTCAGCAAAAGACTGGGGATACACTCGCGTCCGTCGGATGGAAACGTTAAATGGTGGTCCCGGGGGCAGGATTGGGAGCAATTAGCAAATGCCTACCTCGTTAACCTCTGAGCACTAGTTGAAAAGAGAAGGCGAATCTCGCCAGTGTTCACCCACACTCACTCTGGTATAGGGTTGTCAATGAGCCAATTGGCTTCTTGACCCTTAAACTTACACTTAATACCAATAAGTGTACAGGTCATTAAAAACAAGTATTCATGACAAGCAGTTCTTAGTAATGACTTATAGCATAATCCTCTACATGATCCTTACCTTTACAATTTGCATATGGCATTGTAACAGTATAATCCTCCCCCCTTTTGAGGAATGTCAGTTTCCCGACCCCATCCATGAAAGCCGAGACTGAGTTGCCATAAAATTTAGATTTGGCAAGAATGCTGCAACTGATGGAGTAGCCATCCTTACGGTTAGAAACGTAGAATGCTGATATAGGTGGATGATGGGAAACCTATTTTACATGACAAAGAGAATTTTGAAAAATGTTGTAATTATGATTATTCATCACATAAACTGTTTTATAATTATACAGGAAAAAATGAGGAATTTTTTGGACAATTACAAATATTAGTACAGAACTAAATTTACTTTTGATGTGTGAAATATGCTGAAGTTAATTTCATACAAGTAGAGGCATGCATAGATACAATTCTTTGCCACTGCAGTTAATCACACATTTGAGATTTGATGCTGCTGTAACATTTTGATATTTTTCTGTGTAGGCCTAGCAAAAACTGGTCCTTAAATATGATATAGCAAACCAAGCTCTTAAATATTCCATATTGTGGTATCAACATTACAAAGAGATACAAAAGCTATGTCTCATCAATTTACCCAGATATCATCACAGATTTCCCATCATGCACTGCAGAAGCTGAAAACTAGCAATTCTTCAAACCTGAGTATCTTGAACATAGACAAGCTATTGTGATGAGGTTTCAATGCCTTATACAGGAAATTTTAGTACATTTTTTGAAAACATCAAATTAAGTCACCAGAATATGTTTTTAACATATTAGCATTGTAAAATTTCATCTTAACCTAGTGAATAAATATGACAACACGCAGGACAACATGACTACTCACCTGTTCTGATATATAGAATGTTTTACTGTTTGTCTTTGGATGAACCCACATACATCTAAATGTCTCTCCAATGATAGGGTTGTACGGCTTTTTCAATCCCTGAAAAGCAGGAGGTGTGCAAAAAGTTAGTGACATCACATTTTACATGGTCACTAGCTTAGATAACAGTCTTTTCTAGTGCCCATCATATGTTGCCTGTAAAACTGTATAATAATTAAAGCTATATCGTAAAATTTCTTTTGAAAAAGCATATGAAAAAATATTTGAAACTGAAATTGAAACGTACAGTATCTTGAATAAAATTGATTTGTTCCTAATGAAACTAGCACACTTTATTCACTTTCACAACTGTATGAACTTCTAAAAAAGTCTTTCCCATGTAATTGCAAACTTTAGCTTTAAAAATCCACGCTTATGAACAATTACATTTACACCAATGAGGGAAGAAATGGCAATGCTCCAATCTTGTGACTGCTTTATTCAATTTTTAATTCAGAACATATACATTAATAATGACCCTGAAGGACCTGCTGTCAAAATGCACTGTTTTCATTCTATAATTATTTTAATAACTTAATTTATTCAAACAAATATAATTGTCACACGTCTTCTTAATTTTTAACATAAATACAGAAATATAAGAACGATTAAGCAGCATATCTGTCACCTTATTGTATCTCCTTTTGATACAACAGCTGAACGGCAAAGTGACAAAACTAGGTTGACATAATGAGACAATAATATGGGAAGTGTCTATCATTCCTACCTTGAGATATCATGTTCACAAGCAACTTCCAACCTTTTTTGAAGTTTTACCTCTGTTGCCCTCAGATAATCTTTGACCTCTACCAAAAGTGACAGGGATCATCTTCTGACTATGATGCATCCACATGCCAAGTATGCATATATCAATGCTTCCTACCTTGAGATAAAGTGTTTACAAGGCTTTTGTCTTTGGTCTTTGGTGACCTCACATGACCTCTGATCTCTACCATAGGCAATATGCTTCTTCCTCTCAATGTGATAAATCCATAAGCCCAGTATAAAAGTATCTGCCATTCCTACATTAGGAAAATTTTCCCCATACCAAAACGAGGACCTGATACAGCACTTTTTCTGAAAAAAGTATGTTTCCAAAACTTCTAACCTGACTTCCTGTTTCACACCTTTGCCTTGCCTCTTTGCTTGCCCAGTCACACTGCAGATGGCATCAGCACTCACTAATCTGTTTGTGTTTACTCTGTGAGACTGAAGCCTGTGTGTAGGCCCTATACATGTTTACATGTAGAGTAGCTAGTTGATAAGTTAATCCTTTTAGGGGAAATGAGGGAGGTTGGATTAATAAACTTTAGGTGTGAATAGAAAAACAGTTGGCTGACAGTAGTATGGGAGCAATTTTCCTCATGAGTATCTTGAGATAGAGTGTTGACAAGCTAAGCATCACAAACACACATGCACATACAAACACATGTGCAAGGCACACATACACAAGCCATAGTGATTGCATAGATTTCTTTTGCCTTCAGCAAGCAATCAAAAATAAGATGTAGTATAGAAGGCAAATCTAAGTATGGAAATAATGAGAATATTATAGCCACAAAGCAGAAACAAATTGACACATTTTTGTGACAGAGCAAATCATCACTTACTTTTGGTTTTTTGTAAAATCCTGACAAATACCATCTCACTACCTTCTTCATCCTAGTGAAGGGATTTTCCTCTATCACAGCCCTGGTTGAGAAAAAAAGGGCAAAATGTTACTAATAAAGGAAATTTCCCTCTACATCATCAATAACTTAATATTATTGACAACCAATTTTACCAAATGAAATTTTATCACCAAAATTGTTGCATTCTTCCATCTCAAATAAAATATATCACACATCAATGAAAAGATCCCTTGAAACTTGATACACAATGCCTTTCATCCCTCAGCAAGATGAAGATTGGATTTTCTCAAGGGGCGTATTAAATTCGTTAAATATTCAATTCATCAAAACTTGAAATCCCTTTGGTGCCATGAGAAGCAAGTTACCAACTCTCAAAAATTTCAAAGGCTTGGAAAAATGATCCAGTTATTTAAGGCAACAAACATTTAACTTGAATTTCACACACGTGTCATTTCATTGCAAATCTGGTTATAAGCTATCTATGAACCCTGTATGGCATATTCTCTAAATCAGTCCAAGAGAAATTTTTTCACCCCAAGCATTCGGTGAAAATTGAGAAATATTCAATACAATGGATTCTAACATATATTGAAGGATTGGATTTGTTTTTGCTTTCAAGGATGGAGTACAAAGAAATTGGATTTTACCATTTCTGTTTGAAATCTGCTTGATTTTACATTACCGTTACTGTACAAACTTAAATGGGGAATGTACACAAAACGGCTGTTTTATTTTCTAAAAGCATTAATTCAAACCCCCTCATAAAAAATCTGTTGAAATTAAGGCAGACTTAAGTAAATATTACCTCATTTTTAATGTTGCTTCAATTTTTTAGATTAAAAACATCCTCAGATATTTTTTAAAATTATATAAGATATTTTTAAACTTTGTTTCAACTTTTAAAACATCATATGATAGTAAAGTAGGGCTCTATGCAGGGAATTCTCACCTAAATCTCAAAGTGGTGGTACTATGAATATATTAACTTGAAGTGTCTAGTGCACCTGTTGCCAATTGCTGACCATGGTATATTGCTGATGTTGTTGGTTAGTGAAATGGTTGTGATAGGGTTAAATCAACGGAGCAATTACAGACCTGTGCCGTTTTTATAGTGTTTAGTTTGGTTGGTCAAACCAAAGTGGGGTCCATTCTACAGTACATGAGCACTTGGTATATCCAACTGGACAGCCACAAAATGTGACCATGTTACTGTACAATACAGCCGATAGCAATTACCTACATTACAAGTACATGTTAGGGTTCTTAGCCAATTCTATCTGAAGGCTACTGTCAGATGAAAGTGCTTGCCACTTTGTGCACACAGTTGACTCACACTGTGAATAGGCCCATTGTTGTTCTCATCCTTCAGTAGATGGAGGATAGAACAATCTAGCGCCACTTACTGGATAGGGTACCCTTCTAGAGGTGTTTTATTAATGGTTTGAAAATCTTACTGCAGGCAATGAAGAGACAGTAAGATGTACATCCCATAGGAAGTAGTAACAGACAAAGTTTGCCTCTGCTTCATCCTTGTATGTGGTCACTTGCACCTAACAAACCATTCATCCTAACAAAGAATATCTCCACTTACTCTGAGAGAAGATCAGCATGGAAGTAGAAATCTGAGAGCTTATCAAGGAATGATCTTGGCTCCAAGATAAATGTTGGTAGCACCACTTTAGAAAGGTCCATCCCAGGCCGGACCTGTTTCATCAGTGTCCAGATGAGGCCTTTATTTTCTTCTCCCAGAGTTTCAGTTTGAGAGCTGTCCTATAATGAAGAAGAAAAATATATTTATAAATTCAAAATCTTCTAATGATATATGTGAGAGTGATAGGGACTATTGGTTAAGTTGTTGTTGTTGGGACTTTCCATCCAAGGATCTCTGGTTTGACTCCTGGCTAGGTCATGCCTAATTTCCTTGGGCAAGATGCTGTATCTCATTTATCTCTCTCTGTCCAAGGGTTAAACGCATACCTGTGAGCTAGCCTGTCATCAAGTGTAGGGTTAGAGCTGCTGCAGCTATGGGGGATTGCCTTCAGGATGATTTATGGATGAGCAGGGGAAATATTATGACGCCCCTCTGGGATTCTGCCAGAAACTCAAAAAAAGGGGGGGGGGGGGATTTAGTACTGCTAAACTGCAAGTCCAAATTGATGCTGTATTTGGCCAAAGTTACAAGCAGGTTCAGGGGGACAAAAACTTACTTCAAGGCCCCTATAAGGTGCAATTTGAAGGGTTTTAAAGGCCCTGTATTTATGTAAGTTCAAGCACTGCTGTAAAAGTGTACTCTTCTTAAGTAAACACCAAAATATTGACATTTTTTTATTTGTATGGAAATCCTCCCATTCCCCCATGAGAGAAACCCTGCCCCTTTGATTACGATTGCTTAATTATTAGTGCATTAACAATGCAAATATGATGATTACTATTATTATTACCATCTACATACAATACTTAAGTAAACACTTTGTTTGGCTTTCATGGTAAATAGCCAATAAAGAAAAAACCACCAAAAGAAAAAAAGTGGCTAATGCAGTTACCCAACTGGAATAAGTATGACTCCTTGCATATTCATATCTGATAGTTTTCAATCATGAAAAATATTACTTTGCCAATGGATTTTTCATAACTCACTTGAAGCTAACCGCTTTGTTTACCTTTAATAAATGCAATATTTACTTTATTTAACGATACCTAGTGCAGTTATATTGAATGACACAGCTTGCTACCACATCATACCATTTATTCCTAAAAGACATATCCCTCTGATGTTTTCTTTATTCACAAATGCATACAATACTAACATATTAGAATTGGCTGCACGACTAGTGGTTACTACTAGGTAAAGTATGCTCATAGCTACCCACCAGACAAATATTTTCTTTTTAAAGTATTTTTTCCCCATGAAAATGTGCAAGTGTAAAACAGTTTTTGCACAATAGATAAGAACACCACAGTAATTTTATTATCAACCCTGCAAGTCTAATTTTTTTCAAAATTCTTCCTCTCACAAATGTTCCTTGGTGCTCTTCTTAAATTATGGAACCATGTTGCTTTGATGCCCTTTTAAAATCTTCATAACTAACTATTTGACCTGCTCTTTTAAGAAAATTTAATGCAACTTCTAACTGGCCCCTCCCCAACTTGCTTTGTCCCAACACTTGGCACAAGTCCTGCACACTACATGACCAGGTTTAATTTCACCCATGATGATTAGAAGACACCAAATTACAACTGGTAAAGTAGATCTTAAAAAAGAACTAAAAACAAACCAAAGGACCATCACAATTGTTTTCCGCTACTTTGCCGATGGCTTCAAAATGACTCTACCAACACACCCCAATGAGATCATAACATTTCTAAGGACATCTTGCAATTGCGGAGCATGTACCATACACTGTTGCACTGTGTCTTTTGTCACAGTTAACTTGCATAGCATGATATATCTGGTTATTGCATTTTCATTCTATTTCTAACAGTTTCTCAGTTTTTTTAGAGATTTATTGCTAATTTCCTGCAAATACAGCTGAACATTCACGACAGACTATAGTTACCACCTGAATTTATGAAGGCAAAACTGAAACTATGACAACCAATACTTACGATGGGGAGAAAGACTTAAATATCACCAATTAAAAAACAAAATTAAATCACTTATATCTTTCAGGAAATTCAAACCTGAAACAAACCATCGCACCTGCCACTAAAATTTCTCAACCTCAAGCCAGAGCTACTTTATGCTTTGGAATAGACTAGAGAATTTTCGTTTTTATTTCCAAATATTCATCATACAAAACAATTAATCATCGCACAATAAATGTCAAGTTTAGCTTTCCTTACTACCATACAGGCTGAAGTGGAAACCAACTCCCACGTTGTAACTTAATTGGTTGTGTAATCTTAGGACAAGATTGAACAGTTTCTCTATCTGACAAGTAACCTAGAACTTTTAATGTGTTCCATAAACATTTTATGAGACCTTGAGCTAAATTTAGAAAGAAAAATATCTTGAAGGCAACCTTTAATTAGTATTCCTGTTGAATACTGCAAAAGCAGCTGCACAGTTGATACCAAGTTTACTCTATTTATCAGACTTTATACTTTCAATATCTACACCACAAACTTGGCAAATGCACACATTTTTCAAATTTTGACTGATCCTTTGTACCACAGCATTTTTACCTGAACAAATTGCAGAATTGCATTATTTTTGTCTTTTGTAATTTTTATTTCTTCATCAGTAAATTTTGTTACAAAAGCTTGATATTTCTACAAATCTCAGTTTCGATAAAAAAGACATGAAATTAAGTCACTGCTATCCCTGGGTAATCATTCACAAACTCTCCCAAAAGGTTAAAGGCCATAACACTGTGTTAGAAGAGGAAATCCAGGACTTTGGTGTACTTGTGGAAAGACAAAACGATGTTTAAATGTTGAAAGTTACCAACCTATATAGATTATTAAGGGATGCCACTGAATTTCTCTTATGCATTTTTCTGCATCCCATTGCAGCACATTTCAATCCATGGGCAGCGAAATGCCCATTTTGCAGCCCTGCGAGAGTTCACTGACGTTGAACAATGGCCATCCATGAAACCAGCGCGCCACTCTATGCCACTCTTTGTTGTTGTATTTTTACACAGTAACCCACCCAAAACACAAAGTAAATACCAGTAGCTTAAGATAACATAACAGGTTAAAGGGCAAAGGAGGGCTAAGCCCCCATAAGATGCCCTGTAGTCCAAAACCCCAATACTTAAAGCAAACAACTAACACCTAACGAGCCCAGTAACAACTAGATTCTACCACAGTCATGGAAGAACTTGTCCATGTTAACCTTAAAGCAGTGCACTGATGTGGAGTTAACAACCCACTCAGGCAGACTATTCCACTCATTGACAACTCTGTGAGAGAAACTAAACTTCCTAATGTCTAGCTTTGCAATGTATTGCAGCGATGGTATTAGGATTCATTCATCACTGACAGAATTAGGCTAGCATTCTGTCTAATCAATAATGATTGGAAAAGTCATCTTTTTTAGTTACAAACTTCAAGCTGCTTTTTCTACGTCAGTTCCCTGGTGAAAATACACCATTGCTCAGAATTTTTAATTTGTCCAGATTATTTGTCACTTCTGCTTGTTTCTTTATCGCCCAAAATTCATCTTAACGCATGAGAGAATTTCAGTGGCATCCCTTAGATTACATTAAACCCACATGACCCAGGTCAAGTTTTCAACTAGCTTTGGTTTTGTGTTTTCATTTCTGTATTTTTTTTCTTACATTTTTACAGCTTTGATCTTAAAACAAAATTTTGCGTGGTCAACTGACTCAGACTTAAGGTTAAGAAAAATAAGGCTTTTCTGACCGGGGTCATCTGGATTACTTACTAAAAACAGCACATTCTCTTAACATCCCTTAATTAGCTGTGTTCAAAGGTCACTGACAATATGCAAATCAAACAATATTGACCCACCTGACCCAGGTCATCTTCTTCACTTGCACAATAGTTTGTTTTCTTGATATCTTGCACCATTGACATGGAGTTGGAGACTGTCTCATCTACCTCTGACTCTGACTCACTCTTACTATCTTCATCTTTATCTTTGTCCTCTGTGTCCAGCTCAGCTTCATCCAAACCTGCAAGAAATGCATTACAAAAAACAAAAACCAAAAATAAGAATTAACATTACAATCTTCTCTGCCCGTAAGGATTACACCTGAGACCCCTCATTTTGGCCAAACAGGGGAGATTAAAAATTCTTCCCAAGTTGGTAACATTTGCCTCATTGAACGCTCTACTAGGTAGTGGACTACAATCGCTCACACAATGCACTGTAAATAGCTGGTACAGTTGGTCAGTGTATTTTATGTGTCTTCAATCATACATGGCTGGGTGCAATTAATTGTGTGCATTTAGGGTAAATCCTACCACTGGCAGCACTTTTTGTAGTTAGTTTACCATCAAGTGTCAAATTATTACTACCTCGTTGAATCTGAAGACCAATCTTCAATGGGCTAGCTGCATTGGCCGTCATGAAAGAATACATTTACCACAAACTGGCAACAGCAAAGGTACCAGGCATAAGATGATGTGAAGTTTAGGTCAAAGGACCAAGTGGTGCAAGGTACTTGAAGGGAAAATGCAGCCCCCCCCCCAAATTTGCATGAGTGTACCCATGTACACTAGTTCAGGAATAGCTCTTACCAATCATGTGACAATATTTTTGTTACTTATTTCCTAAATTTATGCAGAATAACTCATTGGTTTACCCTCAATATTCAATGATTTTACACAAGAACATTATGAAATTACTTGTGAGAGAAATAAGAGGAGATCTGTAAGATTTAGCAAATTTTTGAAAATAAACTTGAGGGGACTGCCTTCTCCCTTTAAAGGAAATATGCAGTCCCCTCAATTTGAATGAGTGTGCCTGGTCATCCTAATTCAGGAATGGCTCTTATCAGTCATGTTACAATATGTTTGTTACCCATTTGTTAAATTCATACAGGAAAACTCCTTGGTTTACCTTCAATATTCAATGTTTGTATACAGTAACAATGAAAGATACTTGTGAGCAAAATAAGAGGGGATTTGTAAACTTAAAAAAAAAAAAAACTTGGGACGACATGCTACCTCCCTTTAAAAGGAGGGTTTCAACAAAATTTTGTTGTTATATGTCAAACTGAACTTAATGTAAGCATTCTGCAGTAAACTTTGCTGTCAGCATTGTGCAGAAGAGAAAAAAATTAGTAGCCACAGGCTAAACAAACCAAAGAGTTTAGGCCCCACCATGTTCAACTGGTTTATAATTTTCAAACCTTCTGACATAATGTTGATCAATCTAACCTTTGATCTATCGTTGTCTACATTATCAGCACATGCTTTAGAAATTAAAATGTGTATGTAGTTGCCATGCCCAGATATTTTCACTTTGCCTAGGCCTACCACACAATGCACAGAGCTTTGGGATCCAATCATTAAGAAATTTGATGTAAGGCTATGAATAGTCATGTAATTGCAGGTCTCTGGCATGAACATTACTTCAAAGATTTCTGACACAGTGAGTTAATAGGATTTCTCCATTGACATTACAGTGTGTGAGAGAATGACTGGGTAAAACATTGTTTCCACAAGTTACTCAATGGAGCTTCTCCATTGACTTAACGGTATGTAAGAGAAATCACAGAGTAAAACCATTAAGGTGCTTTAGTCATTTTAAGTTACCTATGCACTTGTGGGGAATATTGTACTAGAAACCCCTTAATAGCACTAAATCTCATCAAGAAACAGTTTAGTTGGAACAAAGTGGGGAGGTATGAAAGATTCCACCACAGAGGAAAAGGGGTTATCATTAAATTATTATGTGTAAAACTGGACCTCCATTTTTGAGCTGTATCAGTAATGAACAGAAAAAGTTGCTTCAGACAGCATGTACTTTGTCAGGAAAATATTGACTGCTTGAGTGTTTGCAAGCATTGCATACTGTGGTACAAGCCTTAGTCTAAATCATTTCGTAGCATTTGTAAGATTTAAAGCCCATTTGGGACCAATATGGTCACACTGTATAACCCTGTTTTTAGTCAGTTCCTACATCTCCCTAGAAATGGATCAATTTTAAATTCAAGAAAATTTTCAAGACTGCATAGAAATATCTGCCAACTGTTGTCATTTCCAAGCTTGTGTTTCACTTTCTGCTTTTTAATCTTTAGTTCATGAGTTTATGTTTCCTAGTTTTGAACTTCTTTTTATAACTCCTTTAACTTTTATTTAAACTCTTGTTTACTATTTTCCTTTCGTGTATTGGTTCTCACTGTTGTTGGTTTTATCTCTTTACCTGATTTTTTTCTTCTTCTTTATGCCTTTTGTCTACTTTCTGAGGCTTTCAAGTGGTTTAAGTGTATTTTATTATTACTTTTATTATAATCCTTATTGTTATTATCATCATCACTTTTATCCTTATCTTTATCATAATTTTAATAATTTTTTTTTTCTTATTACAATTCTGCTCTTGCATCTACTTTTTGTCCTCTTTTGTTGCTATGTACCATATTCTTAATTTTTATCTTGATCCCATCTTGTATTCAGGGTTGGTGATTTTTTTTCTTTTTTTTTTTTTAAATCATGATACAAAAGTGATTTAAATCAAATAAATCAATTTAAATCAAATAAATTGATTTGAAGCACGATTTTTTTAATTAAAATCATGATTTTAATCGTGATTTTAACCAACTTGATTTAAATCAATCAACCCTGCTTGTATTAATGTCTGACTGTTGACAGAAACAGATTTTCTGCCTTCAAATGGATAATAAAGCAATTATCTGTTTATGATGAGCAGCATGATTGAGTAACTGATCAGAAATCAATTCAAATGTGGATAACTGGTTTACACCTTTCCCCTTCATATTTCTCCTCCTACACACCTTTAAAATGCTCTTTTTCAATTTCTTCTGGTTCCACAGGCTCTTCTTGTAATTTTCTCCTGCTATAATCCCAGATATCATCTGATTCATCAGAATCATTCTTCTTGTTGAGTAAATTACAACACCTCTGTGCTACCTCCAATGCATCCATCCACAGTCTACCACTCTCTTCTGTGTATGCCCTGAAGATAAGATAGCTGCTTGGCAAGGGTTGTGTGATGGCACCGACAGTCTCCCCTTTTGGTCCCTGAAAAGAAGAAAAACATGCAGAAAAAGTGTTTCTATTTGAAAATTGAGCATTTACAAGTATTTCTTGCTTCTAATTAGTAATGGCTACTGTTCCATTTGGTAGTCATTTTCTGAAGGGTGATTGTGTTGTGGGATGGAGATTACATATCTTTTTGCACTTAGATTACATTAGCCTAAAACCAAGTGATGACCTACAGGCTAACCACCATATGTGGCGCACTGCGCGAAGACAGGTGGCACACAAAAGTATGGAACTGCAGTTTGCGATATAATGGCTGGATATTGGCAAACTAAAAGGAGCTGAACATTTCATGTGAGTATCTACCAAATATCACAGTAACAGAGCAACCATGGAAACACTGATACAGAAACTGTAATGAATTGCAGCTAAGGGATAAATTAGGGTGTAAAATTTGATTAGCTAAAGAACAAAGCTGTACCATTGTCCAAAACAAACATTTTACATTGCATATCAAAACTACTGGTACATGGATTTGCACACTAACATACAATACCCATCAATTTGTCCTGATTACAGCATACAGGCTAAGTCATATATTAATTAATGATTGTATCTTGTGCAGTCCTCTGCTTAAGTCTTGCTGTAGAAATTTAAAGCCGCAGTGTTACTGAACAATACTTTGATGAAAATGTTTCTGTGATATCTGTACATAGTACAACAACTTTATATACATGGGTGAAACTTAATTTTTGCCATGAAGGGGAGCTAGTTTGCATTTCTCTGTAAAACTAAGGCCCATCAAATTAAGTTGTTCTGATGGTACTCTTCCTGGGCAATTTTATTGACTTTCCCGACGAGTTGCTCACCACCCCTGTTCTCTTCCAAGTCTGGGTTATAATGTCACATAGCTAAATGAAAGTCAATACAGAATTCTATGTCACTGCATCTCAAACAACAAACAAGAAAAAAAAAACCATTATTGCAGCTTTTTAAGATCCTGCTGGAGGCTGAGGCTTAGCTTTCTTGCAGCCACAAATTAAAGATCCTCACCTTCTACTAAGGATGTGTAGGTTTAAAATTGCTGGTATTTTCAGGCAAAAGTTGAAGCTTTTACCATTAAAGGTAAAGCAAGCAAAACTTGATGTGAAAAAGGTGATGGTTAGATTCAGACATTGAAGGAATTGAAGGAAACACTGATGACTACGGGGGGATATGGAACTAAGCATTGTCAGGATAGGGCTTAAACATGAGCTGGGTGAACTAAGAGCCATAGTTAAGCAGGCAACAATTCAGTGAAATTTATTTTCAACAAAGTATAAACCATTCTTACACAAAACCTGTAGTTTTCATATTAGAATGATAGTAGTAAGATACAAAGATATCTGTAGTCTGACATGACCTGTTTGCATTTAAAATGCTATTATTTTAATTAACCTTGCAATGTAAGACTCTATAAAAAAAACACAACAAAATGTCAAAATGAGAGAAGTTTACAAAATAAGAAAATTTTGATGTAAATTACACAAACATACCTTTGTTGCCCATATTGATTGGTCAAGAGGGTGAAAAATCTTAAAACAAAAGCCATCCTTTTTAGACGGTCTTTCAATGATCTCGCAATTGGTTAGCAGAATAGAACCCACCCAATGGCCATGCTGTTAAAAGTGAAAAAAAAGTTTTATTAATAATACATTTTAAGAGCAATGTAGGAAGATACCTCTCATTTTTAAATCACCAAAATTTAGTCTACTCAAAGGTGCAGCATTTTCACATCCAAGGTTGCAAAGAAAGTCGTTCTCCTATTCAGACCATCCCTCCAGGCAGCTAGCTGTACAGCTATACTCTTCCCAGTGACAAGTTCTCTCAAAGGTCCTCATTTACCATCCATCCAGAGATGCCATTCAGATAAGATCATCTTGTCTCCATGAGGATACAATGTCATTCACAAGACAAAAATCAAGCCCACCATCCTTAGATGGCGTCAAGTCCAACACCAGCCTCAATTCTCATAAATATTCTTTCGACAGATTGAAGTATGGTAAAATATACAAAGTGAGAAATTTTTTCAAAGTAACCACCTCTTCTTTAATTCTAACAACACCTTAAAGGTATTTGCAGTGGCATTTCACAAGGGTCTCATGTGAAAGAGAAAAATTTTTCAATTCGAGCCCTCCAAACCCGTCGCAATACTCTTTTCCAACTCGTGATATCTCATATTAAAGAGTGCTTATTTTTGTCAAAAAATACCTCCAGTTCTCATCAAGGTCACAGATTGTTATGTTAAGTGGGCACATTGCCTCAGATTCCTTTTGTTTTTCTTTATAATTGAATATCCTGTTTGTCCTTGAAATTTGATACTGTTGGAATGTTTGAATATGTTTCCATGTAGATTTAGCACAAATCTACACCATATGTAGGGCACAACAGTTGCTAAATATTCCCTACAGCGGCATTAATATCATAAAGAAATTCGATTCTATGTCAAATTAATGTGCCATGATGACATCACAGATTTCCCATAATGCACTTCATCTTGATAAAAAATTGCATTTCTTTGAAAATTTGCATCTTCCAAATGCTGCAAGCTATTGAGATACGGTTTTCACCTCCTAAAAAAGAAAAATTTTCTGCATTTTTTAAACTTTCTGAATTTTGTCTCTGGAAAATCCCTTTAAATGTTCTACTTGCATTTCAAGAAGCACAGTTACTACTTTGACATTCCTTGCAGGTGAGACCCACACACTACACAAAGAATTGATATTTCACCCTTAGGACAAGTCTCCACTTATCAAGAGAAAAAAAAACTCTCTAACTGAATGAGAATACAAAGAACCACAGCAAACAATTCTAACACTCCAGATGAAATTTCAAATCAGATAAGCTATGACATTTGACGGTTCAATCTACCTACACATTACTTATCTGCTAAATCAGGAATCTGATAGCAATCACCTAACACCTGCCCTTCTAGCATTCAGTTAAAAAAATTAAAAGTGCAAGGTAGTAGCCATGTTAGGTTATCAAAAGCAATATTTGCTTTTAGTTATGCATATGACATGTAAAGGGTGTCTACATACCATTTGAAGCAAGTTCCAAGTCATGTTTCAAGTCAGTGCACCCAAGTCTCAAGTCAGTGGGCTCAGTCTAATGCCAGTGTGTCTAAGTCTCAAGTAAACTCTCAAGTCAGTGTGCCCAAGTCTCAAGTCAGTGGGCTAAGTCTCAAGTCAATTTACCCAAGTCCCAAGTCATCTCTCAAGTCAGTGTGCCCAAGTCCAAAGTCAACTCTCAAGTCTGTGAGCCAATTAAGTCTTGAAAACAGTGTAATTTGCAAATCTGGATTGACCTTTCAAGCTTTTTGAATTTTTAGACTTTAGGTACACTTTTAAAGTCTTAAGACTGCAGTTGCCAACTCTTAAATTTAAGAGAACAGGGTCAATTACTCTTCATTCAGAGGCACGAGTAATGGGGTACCTGATTCTAAAATTGGAGTTGTCCACACCTAACATTCAAAGTCTAAAAGAAACAAAGGAACTTTTTGAAGAATGAAAGAGGGGCGTGCACTCTACTGCAAAGTTTCCAGATATTTTGTCCACTATAACTCTGAAGACTGACCAGGCAAAATTATGAATGCAAATGACACCTGGTTGTATTTCATGTTCAAATTACTTTGAATATGTTCCAAAAAATTCTCAATGCATAAAACTACAACTACAACACATTTCACTAATTCATAACTTATCCACACCTAAATTTATATTTTGGCAACCACACATAGTTGGAGACAGAAGCAATTAGGGTTTTATTTTTTATTTTGATTTTAATGTTGGGTTACTACCAATTTTACTCATAATTCTTCCAATGTACAGGGAATTAATATCAATTCAAGAGTACATTCTCATAAATCACTACATCTCTTCATTTCATTCGAATAATCAGCACTCAAAAAATCGATAAGCTTGCTAGTCCATGGCTAGCTCAAGCAACACTTGGGATACAGTAGTTAAATATAAAAAGCCCCATGAGCTATAGTACAAATTGTTATACTGCTGTGTAGTTGTACAGTAGTCTATGCCTTTACATGTTTGGAGACTAGTGCAAACAATACTTCCGGCTAGGAGTAAATTGAGCTTCCGAAATTCGGAGTCCTGCTAACAGTATAGAAAATTTAAATAGAAAGTAGTGACACAAATCAACTGCAATAACTTATCACCCAGTGTTACTTTTACAAGAAAGTAAAAGAAATAAAGATGTTTTACAAACGGTTACTGATATGGTAAAGGGTACTATAAAATATTACCCCAATTTGCATACATGGAGGTTCTGGAATGTTAGTATCACCGATGTAATTAACAGACTGAACCAAGGTATGATGATTAAAATTACAATATGAAATGTCAAAACTTTAGTTTAATGTTTTATTTAATGACCCATGTAAAAAGGACATAAGTAGGACAAAAGTAGGACAAAAAAAGGACTTTTAAAGACTTTCATTAACTCATTAATCTTGATGGTATAAAAGTCTGCCACTGTAATTTCTTTGGAGTATAAAAGTAGTTTTATCACGAAGACAAAAACGAGCATAAAGTCATATTCTCAAGGAAAAAGAAAGGAGAAATGTTCAAAAAGTAAGAGTAGAATACCGTAAGTAAGAATAAAGCCTGACTTACTTTCTGACTTTTGTAAATGACCAACCAACCAGGTTTTAATTTGCACCAAAATTTGGTCCATCCTCTTAACGTTCCCCGCACCTGCAAATGACATAATGAATTGTATAAAATGAGCAACAAATATTAAGGTAAGGGTTTCATGTCACTTCAAAGCAAAACTGAGTGAAGTAGTCAAGGTTAGAAACCATACTTTTCATGGCTAGAAAAGAGTCTCTTGAAAATGACAGTAGAAGCTCCTCACACTTTTATGCAACCTCATCAAAAAACTCTAAGGTTAACTTTTAATCAAATTTAAGAAATATCCATGCGAGCCCCTGGATCACTTTGAATTTTCTCTAAATCAGAAAACTTGTATACATTCATGTGTGTGAAGGTATCCCAGGGAAAAGCAGTCATCCACCCATTAATACAAAACATAAGCTTACCAAATCTGTACATAAATCTTCACATGTACATAAAATAAGACTGTATTCTTTCATAATTCAGACTATACTGTATCTTTAACACTGAAGAAAATGGTTTGAATTATATCCAATAATTCAAATATCAAGAGCAAAAATATGAAGGCATGCATACTGACCCTAAATTCAAATCAGCTTTTACAATAGCAAGAGTACACATTAAAAATCGAAAACCTTGAGCCGACTTTCCTGCAAATGAATGAGCTATTTAAGTCGACAGAAAGGACAGCACAAAAATAACTTAAGGAAACTTTTACATCATTTATAAGGATAAATCTCTAAATCTATATATATATAATCTGCAAACCAGTGGTACCATTTTGTGGATGTGGTGACCTCTTCTCCCACAGTAAATGATAATTATGTTGAACTTCAAAAGAATAACCAATTCATTTCATCAAGCCTTGATTTACTGACAGATATGCAGAGATAAAAACATGTTCATAAAAAATTTATATTCTGAAAGATCCATTCATATCAGTTAAACAATATTAAAATGAAATTAAAAACTGTGTCAGGGCAATTGGATAAAGTTATTTGACATATTTATCATCTACCTTAAAAGGGTGACACAAAAAGATTCCATAATATGCAGTACTGTACTTTGAGCATTCTTAAACAACATAACTAAATGTTCATACTTTTTTTTTAATTTTAATGAATTTCACGAAAGCATGACATGTACATAGGTCTCCATAGACAATGTCTCCTTTCATCAGTTTGACCTGCTTTTGTATCTCAAAGCACGTTTCACTTATAGTAATTAATTTCTCTAAAGGCAACTGCTGATTACAGAGCCTCTCCCTTTGGGGATAATGTCTCCAGAAGGCAAAGAGTTAAAAGCATATATCGCATACATAACAATCAAGTATGGAAACAGAACTCTCCACTCTGTTTGCTGCATACACATACGTTTAAAAGTGGAAAGTGTTTTTGTGGTAAAAAAAAAAAATTCATGCCATTAAATCCATGATTTGTGTGTAAATGTAGAAAGTATGGCACTTCAAAATTATGTAAGTCAAGAAGGCTATTTGGTATTGACTTGCTTCTCACAGAATAAGATTCTCACATGAAGAAAGTCACAACTCCTATCTCATCAAAAATGAAAAATATGTTTGCTCAAACTTTCACACTTTCACATATGCAACATTCACATATCTAGTAATGTGTATTACTTTTAGTAAACAATGCTAAATTGTGAGACTTTGTTAGACTGAATGACTGAATACAGATAAAACATACTGTATATTTACAGTCAGATCTGTGCTGTGTGGATGTAATTATAAATACTACAGTATGCTCCTTTCAAACAAAACATGATTACAAAATAAACTTTCTCTGTATTAATAAATAAGGCAACATAGCAACCTCAATCTTCGGTACTTTGGACCTAAAGCGTTAAAGAGGCTCTTAGACTTGATTCGTGAAATTCACTAAATTTTTCCACACCTGTCAAGTTTTCTTCACCTACTAATGACAAATGGTCAAACTTAGACGATCCCCTCACCTTCAGTAGAAATAAACTTTTCATGACTGATTGATGACCATTCAATTCAATTTTCAAAAATTTGTAACCAGACACTTTTTCACATTAGTTTTAATTATATGACTGGACATGACCATTTCAAGCAAGGGTGCAATAATTCAAAGTTTTTAGTTTTTGCACAACTGTTGGATGTGAACTTTGGTTAATTAAATGCTAATTATGAGCATTGTCACATGGTAGTACCCTTCAATATCCTCACAAAATTATAAATGTCAACTCAATGTGCTGCTTTAAGTCAAAGTAGTCTGCCACTACATACAGTATGTTCAACCTATGACATTGCATCTTGAAGCATTTTTGATGAAATAACAAACTAAAATGTAACTTGTTCCCTGTGGTTATGTGTAGTCAAAATGATTTCGTTTTGTTTGCCAATACGTCACCTTCAAGTAGTACAGTATGTACAAAACTGATTAGGTGTTGAACTTCATGAATTTTCAAGAGGCAATCAAAGTACTGTAGGAGTATTGAAAATTCTCGAATGACGCAGTTTCATATGTCTGTTATGTAGAAGTATTCCTACATGTGTATAAACTCACTTTCAATGAAATGCTATACAGTTTCTTTCAGAATCTCTGGATTTTGTTTATCCTTCCACCTAATTACTATTTGGCAAATTATATGCTTGCCTGACATATTTTAGTCAATGAAGAGAGAAAATATGGCTTCTGTTTGCCAAATGAAGTCCCAACACAATGAACTAAAATGTTATTCACTGTGGTTATAATTGTAGTCAAAATAATTTCTTCATTTAATCGTCAAAACATCAACTTAATTTGCAAGAGGCAATTACTGTATAATATGAGTATGTAAAAGGAAAATTATGGGCTGACAGTGTTTTATATGTTTGTTTTGTAAAATATTCTTACATTACATGTGCATTAATTCACATTTAACAGAGACCCTGGATCTTTTTTCCTTTGCCCTAATTCCCATCTGGCAAATTATGCTTGTCTGACAAATTTCAGAGCATGAATAGAGAAAAATGATATGGCATTAATGTTTGCCAAAATGAGGTAGGCTACCAACAAAACAAATTGATATGTTGTTCCCTGTAGTTAAATAAATAGTCAAACTTACTTCTACATTTGTTCATCAAAAACATGAACTTCCAGTAGTTCATGCAGTATGTGGAAAACTGATGTTGAGTTTCATAAATTTCAAGTGGCAATTAAAATATTTGTTGAAATATGGAGAATTCTGGGCTGACACAGTGTTTAATATGTCTCTTTTGTAAAAATGCAAGAATATTCTTACATGCATGTGTATTAATTTACATTTAACTGAATGTTATAGAGTTTTCCCAAAAACCCTGAATCTTTTTGGTCCTTGGACCTAATTCCTATTTGGTAAATTATGCTTGTTTTGACAAATTTCAGCTGCTGAACATAGAAAATGTGGCTTCTGTTTGCCAAACTTAAGTAGCTTTCAGTGAGGACAAGCTGACATTTACACTTTCAATATAGGTGAAGAAAAAAAGCACCTGTACTGTTAAAGAGCAAATCACATTACTGTAGGGAATACAGTACGTACTCCCTAATATAATAATAATAATAATAATTCAAGCCTTGAAGGGCAGTTGTTTTACGACGCTAAGCGACCACAAATGTGGGAGAAG
>WURT03286777.1:0-25176 GCA_009936505.3 Holothuria glaberrima
ATCTTGAAGAAAAATTGCATTTCTTTGAAAATTTGTATCTTTCAAACGCTGCAAGCTATTGAGATGTGGTTTTCACCTCCTAAAAGAGAAAAATTTTCTGCATTTTTTAAACATATTGAATTTTGTCTCTGGAAAATCCCTTTAAAGTCTCCCATTAAAGTTGTGGTAGAAGAGGATGTAGACTGAATAGGCTAAATGACAGTTACAACTTACAGTGTATCCCTTCCTTCTTCTTTCACAATCTTAACTTTTGAAGGCACATCCGTTTTAAAATCCTTGATATTACTCTAGAAGTTTTTGCCACCCTTTGCAGCATTTTATCTTAGTACAATTCAAATGCGTCCATTATTTACTATTCCATTTTGATACGGTAATCAATGTGTAACATTAAATATTGAACCTAACGAACTGTGTGTGTTTTTTCATTACATCTGAACTCACCAAAAAACGTATAATTCGATGGAAAAAAACTGTTGCAATAAGTAGAATGTGAATTTTCTAAATAATTTTAGCAGCGTAGATTATTTATCGCCGCTTCATTATCCACAATCAAATCGAGGCCTTAAGGCTGATTTAATTTTCGTAAAATTGACAGATCTTTTGAAGCAGTGGAGTAGCAAGAATTCTCTCACTGGTATCGGGATGCAGTATGTTCTGCGATGGACGGCCTGGGGGAGGGGCGTCCCCCGGCCTTTGAAAACTTTTTGAAAAATTAGATGTCCGTACATGCAATCTGGTGCTGTATCTTTTCCAGTTTCATCAAAAAGTTTACTCTAAAAGGAGAGAAGGTACTAGAAACAGGCTGTTTGGTGCTTCTATATTTTCCCACGGGAACCTGTCACGGTCTGTCCGGTGTTTCACAGCGAGCTGGTTTGTCTTTGGGAAATTAGTCTACTTAATATCTTTGTTGAGAAAATATGCAGTAAAATGTTCTTTATTAGGCAGTAGAAACCCTGTCCCAATGCCATGTTGCATTTGGGATTGATAGTCTACTAGTTTTTGAAGAACTGCCTTTTTTCAGCTTCCGCAGCGCATAATGAGAAAGGGTGGACAATGTCCAGGGGTCCCGAAGGTTCAGTGGCCCCTTACCAAATGCGCAAAAAATTCTCAAAAAATCCTAGCTCTGTTTACCGTCTAACTACCCACAGTGAACCCGGATCTGGTGGGTGCAAGGCCTCGCTCCTACCCCGTACCCCCCCCCCCGGAGATTGGTGGGATCTTAGGTTTGTGATACCATTGGTTGGGGGCTCCTTGGTAGTGTCTTGTCCATGGGCCCCCGGCGTCTCCCACCGCTGCGGTACACACGCCTCACACGCCCTCACATACAGACTTATTACCGTCCGTATATGGGCCGGTAATAAACATATCATTTTCAAAATATGAGAAGTCCATCCTTTGTTTTTTCATGTAGTAGCTTCATGTTTAAAATACCTCATAACAGTCACTTGCTACACAAACCAAATAATCGGACACGCTTGAGCGATCAAGTCTCAGTAAGAGTAGCCGATGACGTGCTTTAATACCAAGAGCACTGTACTGTAAATATAGCTGTATAGTTACTACGTCGACCCGTGTTTAATTTACGAGTTCGCGTTGCACAGCCTCTACATACGTACAGCTTTCAAACGTAAAGGGAACTCAAAAGAGCGATTGAGTCAATACAGCGTTCGAACAGAGGTGGTATTGTAGGCTAAGTAGTCGTCGTCTACCTTCGAGTATTGTATATGTGTGCAAATATTGGTCCGGAAAAGAATCTCAATATTTGGCAGGCTGAGAGTAGGTCTGTAAGGAGGTAGTGATAAAGGGAAACTCGACGTTCGAGATCTTTGCAAATAGCCAACGCCGGTCATTAATTCGTATCCAACCAGACGAACAGGAACCTTACATATGGGACAACGAATTTAAAGCCTAACACACACTTTGAAGGTTACCGATGCCAGCGTAAGAGAAAGCGGAATATTAAAGGTTGGTGGATTCGGTTGAAAACGAAAGTAGTTCGTTACACATCGACTTCAAGTTTTTATTAATTCGGTGCTAATCATATGATGTTGCTTTGTTAATGTTGAAGTGAAATAGGCACTATACTAACCTGCAATTAATTTATAGCCATTTTCTATATGTATAGTATATTACCAACAATAATTGTGTAAGTTTTCAGTCGACGAGGTCGACGTAGTAGGGCGTATTTCTTGTGTGCATCGGGTATCTAGTGGCAACTTCCGATTCGGACGAAGAGAGACTTTTGAAACCTTTTCCACCCCGGTCCCTGTTTCTAGTGAAATCGCTGGGCGCTAAGGTCCGTTTGCCCATGGAGCCTACGTACTGTACTGATATGTGTTGAACTTGAAAGCTCGTTGAGTTAGTGTGTCTGTCCGTTTATACTGCACCTACGAAACTGGACCATTGGCGATGATCATTTAAAACCTAAGTATATGTTATGGAGCTTTTCGATACCGGATGATACCGGTATTTTGAATACACTGGTCCCGATAGAAAGGCTGCTACAGCTGCTAACAAAATACCAAAGTGGGCTGTTTAAGCGCTTAGGTTATTTGAATGATGGGTAAAGTTTAGTGTTCCCCATTAAAAAGGCAAGTTCGTAGTTTCATTTCATTCATTTGTTTCATCACGTGATAAATGTGAAATCCTGAAGTCATCCAGACAGCCACAACCGGCTTAACACGGTGGAAGACCGTCTACAAAAAAGAGGAAAAGAAACAGATGTTTGCACTGTGTGCAAAAACAAAGAAGCAGACATAATCAACTATAAATTGTCTCCGTTTTATAAACTGATTACATTTGGAAAATATCAGGCGTCACCGGGTAAGATATGGAGAGGAATTTAACCATAAACTAAATAATTATTAATAAATCCTTTCTTAACCGCCTTTTTAAAGATAAATAGGGAGGGAGAATATTTTACTGAGTCTGTCAGTCTATGAGTAGGCTATGTTGCCAGATAAAAAGGGTTTTAGTATGTATAAAATGCCCACATTCCTTGAAATTGTTTTGGAAATGTCAGAAATATGATCTCGTCAGGTGAGCTTTGCATCCTCATGTACCTAAGTTCATGAATTACAACTAAATTAAAAGCAAATAGCAATCCTATCTATATATACAGTAGACACCATTATCCCACCTCAAACTAAGAGATTCTGCACATCTGACACACAATTGAAATGGCCATGATAGGGTAATTAATGATTAAGTTTCTTACAAATTCGTGACCAGACACTTTTACCCATGAGGTATTAATCGTATGCAACCCTGTACACAAAAAACTACAATTTCTCACATTTTCGATAATTATAGGATGTTATACATGAGTTATGAGGCTAATTAGAAACGTTGTTATGCTGTAATTACGTTCAAAATCGTCACTGAATAATTATATATTAACTCAATGAGCCCCTTTGAAAATGTGAGTGTTAGAAGCTTCGATATATACGGTAGCACCTGTTTCATAATAACTAGTTTGAAATTCATCATATACTGCTGCTTTGTTTTAATTGTCTGGCATGAGACTGGCACTAGCGACATTCCAAAATTCATCTTCAGAGACGGGATACGTAAACATAGAGCTGCAATTAACTACAATGTTCCTATACATTCCAACACATTTCGTTAATCTCAGCAGGGATCTGCGACTCCCTGATCGACAGTAAGGGAATCAGTTTTCTTTAGTAAACCACAGTTTAATGTATTAAATGACGTAACAATGCAGATTTCGTATTCCATTAATGTACAAACTTGTTTTAGATTCACGGCTGTACAATCCAGTGAGGTGAGGGGCCTGCAGGCGCTCTACACCTCCGGGCGTATAAGAAGGGAACTAGAACGACAACCTCCTAGAAAACTTGTCTTCTAGGACAAAACTGTCGATTTACAGGCAAAAATTGATGTCATGATAAGTTGCCAAATAGGGAAACTTTTAGATATAAACTTCCGCCACCTTGTGAAGTGTCTACTCATACAGCAGTGGTCCGCTTCTAAATTGCAAGGATTTGTTGAAGAGGAAAATTAGGGGGAATTGGGGGTGGGTATTATGCGAAAGTGGGGGTAATGAAACAGGGAAGTGGTTTTGGAATCTGTTTTACGCCGTCATGTTGGCGTGGTTAGTGTTGCTCAAGGTCGCAAGAGAGTGCTTGTGCAGGCAAGTTTGTAATCCAAGTGGTATTTAAAAAGGAATCATGAAAACCGTATTTTTTCATTAAAAAATCTATGAAATAATTTTAGGCACTAAAGTAGTCAATGTAACCAGCGAAATCAAAAGCCCAGCATCTGCTTTGAGCCTGTTTTAAGAACGATCATTACACACATGGAGACCTTACAATAATACAGACATATGCTGAAAATTTTAATGAAAGAGGACATATACATTGATGGCCGAGCGCATACATTTTTGCTAGCCTCACACGACGATTGATCTCCCTAAAATTGTTCGGCTGTTAGTTTCTTACATAGTCTTGCCTATGGGTGAAACCCTCAGGTAAATCAGTGAATCTGAAGACATCATTTATTGATATAAACTTCTTCTACAAAAAGTATGCTAGAACTCTCTGCATTTGCCTCTTTGCAACGGTAAGGCAGGGGTGTACTAATCGCCATTAAAGTCCCTATCTAACTCCGACTGACGTGAGTGTATTCCAAATCTATAACCACTTTCTTCAAAGGCTGGGAGAGATGAAGGATTCGTTGATTTTCACCACTGCTATGTAGAAAGCTGAACCAAGCAAAGTAGACCACTTCCTGAATCTGACCAGCATTTTCCTGATACATTTGTCTAAATGTAAACATTTCTAGAGGTTTGCCGGGCAAACGTTATAGAACCCATTTCAGTTGATATTACAGTATCTCCATTGCAATTCTGGTCAGCTCCGCCATGGTGGTTGATCTTTTCCCAGCATTAAATCAAGAAACAGTTGTTTACCTGAAATCTTTGACGGGCTTTGTACTCTTTGCAAGTGTACAAGGTAAAAAAGACTATTTAAACAGCACATAGCAGGGTACATTAACACGTTTTTGTGTACACTATGCCGTGTAATGAAATAGTGTTGAAAAAATGTTTTTTTTCATTATACACCTTTCCCGCTGCCCTCTTCGACCCCATCCACTTTCACTTTGCTCATTACTTACAGTATGGCTTCTGCCGCCCGACTTAAACCAATTGGTTAGAAACTCAGCCGTTAAAACCTCATCAAACTAACTCCTGCAGGCCGTCAGTTCTGTTGCTCGTTGCTGCCCCTGTTAGAGAGCTCTAAACCTCCGTCGGGAAAATCCTGGTGCCACGCCTGTCATGACCCTCCCCTCCCTTCCCCAAATGAAAACAAAAAGTCACCAATTTGTCGACGATGTAAAATGTACAGTACCTTAATTTTGAGCAAACCGCTGTTTCAAGTTCTAAACTGAAGAAATCGTTAACTTTGGTTTCTCTTACTCCTAGTTGTCCATGTTTGCTTCTTTTTTATCAGTTTGAGGGCACTCTTAAAGGTTTTGGCCTTCCTCTTGGATCAAAGATAAAATCCATTTCACTGCAATTAAATATATTGGTGCATGTTGTAAAAAGAAAGCGCAACTTAATATACTTCAATTGAACTTTACCAGCTGCGGGATACAGATACTGTACAATCATTGAAACCCAGCCGGCTTTTGGACCCATTATTCGTAATCAATTTTCCAATGAACGTACGGCTAACATACGGCATAGCCTGCAGTACTTATCCAAATGCTAGTATTTATCACATTTTGCTAATCCGTATCATTGTGCATAGGCTAATCCACTGTATACCTACTGAACACGTTAAATATCAATGTAGATTGCTTTAGCTTCACTTTTCCTACTACCGCCCCACAGACTCAATTAATTTGCTGTCTGAGGAACCCAGAAAGGATCTAAGAATTACGCGTGGAGGAACTGTAAAAACGTTTTTTTTAACCAAAATCTGGACATTTTCTCTCAATACAGTACAAAGCCAGGCTTACAAATGTCTTGAAGTCACACGTGTTATATATTGTGTCTGAATTAATAAGTTAAGAGGTATTTTGAAAAAATCAAAACATTCCCTGTGGCTGTCATATTCAATACACATATTCAAACAGTTTAAGGCATCTTGTTTCTTCATTTTGGATATTATGAAAACACTCTGTCACGTTTGAATTTATCCTGCAGCCTGAAACTTGCAATCAAATTGTTTTTATCAAGTCACGTTGACTGCCGGCAATTCAATAGAATATCCTCTATAATTATACGCTTCATCTGCTAACACGTATCGCATATCAAAGAGAAAAGTGTAAGCAGTTTTGCGCTAATGAATTTAAATTTATTTCAAAAGATTGATTTTCAAAAAAAGGAACAAAAGCGATTAATCGGCAAGTAAAAAGGAGAAGTAAATAAATTGGGTTCTAAATCATATATTTTAACGATTATTCAGAAAAGACTTTCACCATGAATTTGTATCTGTTATCAATTTCCTGGAGTTGAAGAGAAATTAACCCCTCAACTGTTATGAAAGGTGGAATAGTAAAATCGACATGATTTGGAGTAAACCAAACGTTTGAACAATTACAATGATTTGTTATCCATCGTATTCTGCAAAATATTGTTTTAACAAATTGAATTTCCTTTCTTGTACATGTTGCGTAGTATGCATAGTTTGGTACAGTAAAATCACGCCTTGTATCATATTCCCATTTTGTACAATTGCGTTGTGTGCATAACTGGGGACTTGTAGAAGAATGACTCACTGTATTTGTAAGAGTTAAAAATCTTTGATAAAAAATCAGATTTTGTAGTCTGTTCAGAATTGTAAATTTACAATCTTGATGCTCTTAAAGAATTATACAGTAGCTATAGGTTAGGGTAGATGAGGTACACAAATAACTACAGCTCATTGTTTTGTGACAACAGCGTGATAAAACAAAAAAATTTGTGTATCAAAGTGTAGGTCTTAGTGTAAAAACAAAATTATCAATACCTCAGATAAATGCGCTCAAAATGATTACCGGTACTTGAACCGTATCGAACATATACAGCTGTATAGCCATTCATAAACAACAGCTATGGCGAAAGTCACCGAAAGCTATGTTAGTCCTCGTAGAAAACGAAATATTTCTGAGAGAATCCTTGTCTCCCAAATATCTAAATCTGGTATAAATCATTTTTATTGCATTTATATGACATAGACTTCATTCTCCCAATCTGGGGCTGGTGTGAAGCAAATTTCACTTTGTTCTGTCAACTACAGTCCTTTATAACCGAAACCTTCAAATTGATTGTTCGTGCTCACATACACTTCAGATTTAATTTGGTATTCATGATATACAGAAGTGGCGCCATTTCGTAAGATAATAACCGATTTCCACGACTTAATGCGAAACGCGTTAAATGCTTGGCTGCAATATCTAAATCGACCATACGTTGAATGCTACTGTATCATTCTTTCAACTGAGTGCACTGCAATTTGTGATTGTCCGTAACAAATCCACTTAGTGAAAACTGTATTTAATCCCCACAATATTTTGCGTTTTATAATGATTAATTATTCAAACATCAATAGAACATTTCAAGGTAGTCATGGTAACAGCTTTGTTCCTACTGAATAATAGAATTAATACAAGGCCATCATCTTCTATAGATAGGAGGATCTAAAACGTGCATTTTTAGAGCTGCTATTACACCGTGCCACTGACAGATTTAGACGTTTGGTACAAAAGTTTTTACCTCAATTGCCTCCTCGTTCAAGTGACTGCAGAATTTCTTTTCGATGTATTGATTCCTATTAAAACGAGCTTTCTTTGCACACTTTCACTTAACATCTCTTAGTAAGGTTTATACATTCAGTAACTATGACCCTCTCAACGCTAAATTTTTACCATTTTTACACTGGTTGTTGTACTAACATGTTTTCTTTCCGCAAATCCCAGTCTTACCGTTATCTTTAGGCCTATTTTTGATGATGGTTCTTGGTTGGGGTTTTCCAAACCACACCCGTCAGACTACTTAATTGAGCATCAATACATACAGGCTTATTTTAATAATCTACAGAGAGCCAGCCATGCAGTCCATTTTGTAAATTCATTTGAAAGTATATGATTTATCGTGAGGTGTTAAAGGATGTGCCACGTATATTTCAAGAAGTTCGTCATTCAACGATTTGGCGTCAGGAAGCACATACTCCTAGCGACAGATTGACAGGAAACTATGAATATTTTATGAGTTGTGTAAGAACTTCTTACAGGCTAAAGCCTGTGTGAACGACTTCTGAAGTTGTCAAGTCCTCCCAAACGGAGCGTTGCATTTTTTTCTTCTTACATCCAGTTGAAATTGTCCATGGGAGCGCATTAAACGTTGAAAAGGGCAAATTACTGTGTTTATGCATAACATCAGACGTGAGCCGTATCACTGTGATCATTATGATTCGATTGTACTGTAAATGGCCCTATACACTATGCTTTTCCGGTATATTATCTTTTAGCCTTGTGAATGTGTGTGTATAATAATAAGGAAACCCATTATTTCCACTACATCAGTTTAAACCTAGCAGTATCAATATCTAAGTTTATATTTTCCCAGTCTGCAAACCAATATATATATATATATATATGTAAATATATATATATATATATCGTACATATATATAGCCTACATATATATACATATATGTGTATATATATTTATGTATTGTATAATTAGTATTCATTTATATTGCATCTGTACAGGACGGTCTAAAATTGAATATCCTGATTATGGGGAAATGCTAGAGTTAACACACAGTACAGGAATAGTCGATCTAGTGAAAGTTTATGAGGTTTTGTGTGAGGTATGGAGGGATTTCATGTGACGTCCAGCGCAGTTAGCGTATTTACAGCACACACACACACGGCATAACCATAGATACTACTGTAACACAATTAAACTCTTGTCCTTCCAAACCAAAGAGACGCGCGATCACGTTACGTCAGTGAAACTTCTATAGGTTGCATGTGCATTCATTGTGGCTTTCGAGATATCATAATAGTTTATGTCGTCGGTGTGGCCAAGCGGAAACTTAAATTACGGTAACGACCGAAAATTAGCCTGTTCATGCATAGTTGTACGACTCAGTGTGGACTTCATTACGATTTGTACGCTATAGTACGTCTCTGTTGTTTCTTTCGCTGCATACAAGACGCTTCATTTCAGTTGCCAATTAGTAAAGTTCAGAATTTAAATTATTTCTTTAGTAAAGCCTTGAGGTAAATATTTTGCTACCATAAATTCTCCACACAATACACTTTACCGTTCGCTATCTCCACGTAGGCAATGAAAGATTAAGCCCCGAAATTTCACATCAAAATTTTAAGAGGAGAGTTCAAATTTAATCTGCAACCAGGCATACGACTGCGTCTGTAATAACAATACAAGTGGATTTTCTTTCTGTTTTTCCTTTTTTTTAAGACTGAAAAAATCCTAACCCTACCATTTACGGATTATCCATGAAATCTCCACAAACGGTGTTTAATTTTCACCCAGTTTCAGATATTAATACGATATCATTTTAATTACAAAAGGATTTCCTTCCTTTGTACGCCTCGGTTGTTGAGCATTAAAGGCTTATACAGTTTTAAGTGCAATAGGTTATTTTGAAGTGCAGTTTTTCCGCTTACGTAGATTCATTTAATCGCTCCTTTTCGCTTACTTTGCTGTACATAGGCCGTGCATTTGAATATCTGATGAAGTCAAGATATAGCATCGTTAAATATGAACAAAACTAAGAAAGGTTTTTGTACTTTCGTGAAGGAGATTAGATACACTACATAGCTAATTCCGTAAATATAGATTTTGGCACGTGTGGCATCTGTAAGCACAACATATTGTTGTAAATGATATGTTGTGTAACGATATCCCAAAAAATTAATAACCACAGAACGTTCATTTTATGATTCCGTGTAGAAAGAAAATACGTAAGAGACACTACGCTTACCAAACTTCAATCATTTTAACCTCAGGTAAGTAAGTTGGGTAACCTCAAATGATCTTTGACCTCCACAAAACACTACAGAATGGAATTTGATGCTGAGCATCTACATGCGAAGAATAAGAACCTCATAAGTTATCCTTCTAAAGATATCACATTTACTAGGTTTTCCTAATTTGACCTATGGGTATCTCAAATTACTTTTGAACTCCACCAAAAACACTGTCTTTCTTGAACGTAGTGGGAAGAGTCTACATGTAATTATACTTCTCAAGGTATCATGTTTACAAGTTTTTCACAATTTGACTTCCGGTAATCCCAGATTCCTTATGGCTCAAATTACACTTCTCACGATAGCATGTTCACAAGGTTTTCACGATTTGACCTCCAGTAACCTCAGATGACCAATGACCATCAAATAGAATAGGGGCCTTAAACGTAGGGCAACTGCATAAAAAGGTTAGCTTTCTTACACTATTGTTCACAACTTGACCTTCTGCAACTTGAAATGACCTTTGATCTCCATGAAAAGCAAGAGAATTCTCTAATGAGGAGCATTCACAGGTCAACTGTGGGACCCATCAAGGTTAAAGTTCATCAGATTACACCGGTGTTTACATGGCTTTCACTCTGTGACCTTTGGTAGCCTTTATGTGATCTCTGTCTGACCACCAAAAGACAATGGGGTTCTTTTTCCTCAACATTGAACATTAACATGTTAGGTATAAGATCCCTCAATGTCCCTCTTTTCGGGATATGTTTACAAGCAATTTACATGGTTTTAATAGCTATACCTCTGATGGTCTCACATGAACTTTCACCTCGACCAAAACAATACGGTTCTCCCTCTGAATATAAACAATCTGTATATTACCTATTCAAAGAATAAATAGTTTTTGAAAAATTTGAAAAATCTTGTTTACAAAGTTTTCAGTTTTTAACCCCTGGTGACCTGAAATGACCTTTAACGTCTACCAAAACACAATATATGAAAATCTGTAAACCCGGTATGAAAGGTACCCATCATTCCTATCATGAGATATCTTGTTCTAGTTTACATGATATACGTCACAAACACGATATACACGCACAGACAAACACATGCTTACATACTCTATCCCCGGTGATTGCATAGATTTCTTACCTTTTCGGGAAGGAATAAAAAAAGTCGATGTGGAATTTTTATTTTGGCTATTGCGTTATCATGACTCTTTACAATCTCTTAAACCAAGCCATCCGTCTACTATCTAGTTCACCTCCAAGACGGAGCGATAGTATAGCCTTATACACTGAGTTCATATTGCTCGAGGCGGTTGTGTGTTGTGGGGATGGAAGTATGCTTCACCTTCCACTTTCCAAGGACAAAAACCCCTCATTTGTCTCTTCTGTAAGAATTGTCAAAAATTTGCAGTAATTTACCTTTAAATTTTGTCCAAAATGATGCACCCAAAAATTTTCCAAAGGGAAGGGGGACATCTCCTTCCTTAGACCCTCCCCCAGGACGGCGATCCGAAACAAGGTTCAGCTCCCCAGCCTAGAACAGCTTCCTACGCTTATGCTTAATTGGGAACACAAATGACTGTACAAGTCATTGTTGACCAAACAGAGTGGAGCTATATTGTTGAATGAATGTCAATCAAAGTGCAATGATAAATAGTTTTTAGGACTCTAGGGCTATTCTTAAATATGGTTAGGCAAAGAGTTGCTGCAACTCTCTGTTTAGGGGAGTGCCATATCCCCTTCAAAGATCAGACTTATCTTAAATCTGTGCAAACTACAAAACGCAAGAAATCATAGTACCACTTCTGTTTTCTTTTCCGTTCTTTTAAAGGTCCTATGATTCCCCTGGGACTATAATTTCAATTTCAAACTGATTTCGGCTAAATTAAGGAAAGTCCATTATTGTGTGACTATGACGTGAATTGCCATGGCAACTGGCCTTCAAAGATTCTTCATCCGGTGAGGATGAGTGACTTTGCTATGTGGTTTGTGGATCACTGACTTCCCACATCTGTGTAACCATATGACATCTCTTTACCAGAGTTTATAATTAAGGATCATGAAATAGTTACTGCACTAGAAAAATTAAATATGCAGCGACGGTATCTTGTACCTATACGATCAATCAATATGGATAGTATTTATAATGAAGTAGCTGAGGAACCCGTGAAGTTAAATTTAAAAAAGAAACCATAAAGGTTATTCATAAAAAGGATCTGTTAAAGTCCTAAGGCTGGGTGATTGAGAAGTTAAAGTCGTACTATATATCCAATTTTAATATCTTATCCGTCTGCAATGGGTCGCGCATGATCTGCAAACGCATGTGAGGAATCGCTGTTATTGTCTCCATAATATTTCATATCGGTTGAATATACTCTGTCTCCAACTGTGTGAGTGTCACTCAGTAGCATAAATATCACATTCAGTATGCGTGGGAGGTGATACCATCACCGTCTAGAGGGTTGATATCGTCCTTTAATGCCGTCATCGCCCCGTCTATACCGTCACCGTTCCGTCGTGCTGGAATGGAATGGACTTCAATACAGTTAATAGGATGGACCTTGTCCGAACCATACAAATAGAAGGTTCTTCTAGTTTTTTAAAATAATGGATGCCCTGGCCGATTAGGAGTGACCGTTCAAATGTGAAAAAATGAAGCCGAAGTGTCTAAGTAACAACGTTGTCCTACTTAAAGGAACTATTGCTGGTTGTTGAATGGGGGAGGGGGGACTTTTCCATTCGAACGCAACGCTAGGTAGATAATATAAATGTCGTGGGTGCTATATACGAGGTTACATTGAAAATTCCTATAAATCTCACATCACCAACAGCAGTTTTGGATATTATCGTAAATTTTTAGCTAACACTTACCAGAATTCCCGTGAATCATATTCCGAAAGCCGATCTGATACTTTACTTAGACCCATTGTAATTTTGTTTGCAATATTACATTTTAATATACTTAACAGTTCGATATCTTCAAAAATTTGCCTTCTTAATTTTTTTACGATTTTGCCGTCCAGAAAGCTATAAAATTTAAAACTTAAAATTGTTCCTCAAAGACTGTCTGTGTACGCAATTGTCTACCATCAAGTCGCAGCATTGGTAGACTGCTTCACTATAATCTCCCTTCAGTGTATGTCTGTCTTTTCAAGAGGGAGTTTCTGCCTTTTATATCTCTCTTTGAAGCTAGTTTGATTCATGAATAATTCATATCCTTGTAAAGTGCGAAGCTGTGATGGCTTCAAGTACCATCCTTGTCGGATCGAAAGTCAAGTGATCGTAGACGCAGCCACGCAGCAGTTACATACAGTTCAATTTGCAATCAAATTTGTAGAGATGTTCGTCCTCTTCGCCTCTGTCGAATAAAGCCTGTGGCTTTCATTTATTATTGAAGGAAGCAAATTGGGAAAATAATGTCATCAGAGTTCGTTTATTCACTAACATTAGGAGCAAGTCAATGTGTATCCTCTTTAATGTTGGTATAACCACTTTGAAAATCAATGAATCATCGATAACTTTGATAATAACACACTCTGCGAGTAGAGCTATTTGTTGGAGATCAATGAGAATGAATGGGTTTTTTTTTTTACTTAGATTATTTTCAATGTCTATCATTGGAACGACTGGGGCAATCTACTTTTTAGGGAAATATTACGCAGTGTCGAAACACGTGTAAGTGCAACTTGCCGGCAGTGTAATGACATAATAACATTCACGCAGTGTTATGGCATAATAACATTCACACTCCTTGCGAACTTTAAGATAACCAGGCTGTAAGAAAAATGTCAAATTTTCCAGCATTGCTGAAACAAGTTATGGTGCGTTCACTCCAAAACCGAAATCTGCGTTTTGCGGGCGGGAGCCGCAAAGCAAATGGCTTGTACGGATTTCTATGGAACCTTTCACCCAGAAACTTCTTTTCACAACGCGTAGTGTGTGGACGGTTCCACAGAAATGCGTACAAGCCATTTGCTTTGCGGCTCCCTCCAGTAAAATGCAGGAGATTTCGGTTTTGGAGTGAACGCACTTTTTGACGATACTGTCTGTTGAAAAGACAAACTAGTTCAAACACACACACAGACACATATTCAAAATTTCTATGAATACTTTTCTGTATTAAATGATGCAATAAAAACTCTTGTGATGTTGTCTTATGAAAAATGCGAACATTGTTGTTTCTAATGTAGTACGAAAACAACTCTATGGTAATCACGACTGACTTAGATATAAATGTAATTATCATTTCAAAACATGTTGTGGTAAACTTGTGAGTACCTCCAGATGGTAGGTACTGTACTGTACACTGTTTGCAAAGCCACGTAATGCTAAAGGCACAAATATATGGTACGTGGTGTAAATAGATTTGTTCGTTTCCTTCCATACCCTGTGGCTGTAATTTTTTTTTTTAACCTTTATTTCCTTCAAGAAAATTTAATATAAAATTATCAGTGCAGTTTAAAGCGAAAGCAGAAATCAAGAAAACGTGGACTAACGTATTTAATTGCACACCATACCACGATCTTGATGAGTTTCTCATGCTGGATGTACGTAGCCTATAGTCATTGTGCTGTGGACTGTGTATAATCAGTAATGAGTGGACTTTTTAAAGTTACTGTTTCGTAGACTAAGTATGACCAATCGCTTTATGGAGTGGGTATAGTATTTTTTCATTAACTGAGTGTACATGTTTCACTGACTGGATATAATTATTGTTTAATGAATTCGTGTTGTTAATATTTAATTTACTGAGTATTGAAAAAGTTTCATAGAGTGAGTAACTCATTGTTTTATTGTGTGGATATAGTTTTTTTTAAATAACTGGCTATATTTATTCTTTCACGGTCTTTTAATGTGATTAGACCTTTACATGAATACTTTCATGCGTTGCTATGTAAGGATAGTCAAGAATGTACTTTGCCAGTAAACATGAGCGGTGCAGAGTTCTCGGCATGTATCAACGTTCAAGGCAGGTTCAAAGGAAACACTAATCACGCAATAAGTGATGGTTTTACTACCTCAATTCAATACATTGAAAAAGTGCCAACATACTTATTACTTTTTACGTATGGCAATTGACAGATTATGATAAAGTGCAACAAACTAGCTAGGGAATACTATGAATGTGTTATTTAATCTATAATCTACATAGTTGCAATTTAGCCTTACGATAAGACAGTCTGCTAACGCAGCCGGGAAGGCCACACAAGGGATATGATAATTTAACGAGAATCTTTAAAAGCAATAGGCAGTCGCCCCAAACTTAAATTTCATAAATCAGCTCACCCTTGCAAATCTGCTCTGATTGCATTACAAGCACCTCTGAAGACGTTTTGAACATAACTGTTACAAACAGTAGGTAAAGCAAGGAGAAATCCTCCTTGAATTTCACAATTCACAAACAAAAATTCTGTCACATGATCAAAATAGGCCATTCATGAACTAGAATGACGAAGCATGCTACAGTAACTCTGCTTGGGGTGACTTCATTTTCCCTTTAACTGACTGGATCATAATAGTGCTGGTAGGCTTTTTTACCATTTTATGCTTTATACAGTGCCTATGTGGAAGGCCTTACCCTCACTATTGAACTAGCTTGTGTTATTGTAGCTTGTATTATGAATATGATGTTACAACAGGTTCCATGGTAAGGGCCCAAAATTACAAAGCCTCAATTTGCAACACACTTTCCATGTTAGTGCGATGTAAGACAGTAAGAATAGTCCATGACAGTTGGCACTTTAATTACTATACATTTATATATCATGCTTCTATTTTGTCTATAGTATAAATCTTCCATGAGTAAACCATTTCAAAACCCCAAAGTACAAACATATTCTCCTGCTTCATTGTTTGCTTTAGTTCAAAGTTCAAGTACTACGTGATTTTATTGCGAAGGTACCGGTATTCAGGCTGATGCTACAAAGAAAATTAAATTACGCTCAATATAGAAAGGCATGTAATAACACATATTTGCTCAATAGCACTGGAGCAAATCAGACTTTGAATAAATCGAAAGGGTGGGGCTGTTCATGTTGGTGGACAGAGGTAATTTGTGCAAGCTTCGGTATAATTGTTTCTAAGTAACAGCATAGTAATGTTGTACAACATTTTCATGAAAGCTAAACATAATTTCTGCTATATGCATGTAAACAGTGTCTAGCAAGTCACTACGTATGAAACAATATCTATTTCGACCAGCGTTTACTTTTCACAAAAGCCATGATTTATTGTAAATAGTACAGTGTAGTGTATACGAAAATATGAGGGTCGTGCATTATTAATACACGGCATATGCATGTAGGTTATAAGCAGTATAGTTTAGTCAGACTTCCATTTCGGCATTCTTATTAACGTGTATATGCTACATAGTCTTTACATACATGATTAGCGTGAAAAATCCTGCACTGTAGTTATACCGCTACTATAAAGGGGCTACACTACTTTTATATGGTTCGACTGAAGCGATGAGTGAAGCTGAAATATAGTCGTTCGTTTAGTGGGTAGTATCTAGGTAGCTTCCAATTCTGAGAGAAAAAAAAATCGAAATGGATGGAATGTTTTACAAATACTGTTAGAGGGCCGGTCATGGAGACCAAGAGCGTGGGACTCCAATTTACATATGCAGAACAAAACGGTTCTTCTTTAGTATAGCAAATCTGCAATCTTTACATTAAGCACTATATTTGGTGATTATTCTTGCTGAACGTTTTAAAATGTCCCTCATTGTCAATTTAATTATTGTCTATTTTCGCAGGCGTGAGCTTTCTTGGAAAAGTTTAGAAAAAACTAAAGGGCTTGTATGCACAAACATGCTAAAAGGGGATTGTATGAACACGATATGTCAACAAGATGCAGAATCTGAAGTAACTAATTAGCTTGTTCTTAGGGCAGGCATTACTAAAAATATTGAAGGACTGGGATCGTTACCAAAACATTTAGCAGTAGCAAACAGGGTGGCCATTCGCCTGGCTTTCTTCCGGACAATCCGGTTTTCGAGCACCCTATCCTCCGTTCGGGTTCACACGGCACCGGACGTTGAATATTCCTTCATTCTGAAAATTCTAAAGGAAACCTTACCAAGACTCCCAAACTATAACTTCTTTACCCCAGCCCAGTCTAGACGGGTACCGTTACTATTAACTGAAGAGAGTTCAATGATAACAAAGTAAAGTTTGTGTTTCTGAGCTTTCAACTCACACAGGTATTCCATTCTACTGTTCTATGCCGTTACTTTTCGCCCCTCAAACCGGTGTTTACCGTCCCAAAACCAGGGGCGGGAAATTACATTTTTACGGGAGGAAAGTAACTGAATTCAGTCTAGACTCCTAGATGATACGGTACACACGGTGCATCAATCACGCCGTCCACATCTGCCGAACAAGTAGGCTGTGTACGTGTAGGCAACAGAAATACGGACTGTAATATGAGCTGAGTATAACGTGGCGGACTCATACATTCGCAATACTAACAAACGGAGTGCCTTTTCAGACACAAAATCCAAACTTCGCAACTCTAATCATGCAGCTTAGAACACCGGGAAGGGCCGTTTCAGGCTATCTAGGGGGTTTGTGAAGCCAAACATTTTCTGGTACGCTACGCGTCAACTCATAGTGGCGCTCAGCATAGATAGTAGCTAAGGTTGTCCTCCTTTTCTATCATCAGGGAATGGCCACCCTAGCGAAGCCCCGCTGAAGGTTTTTTCGCCCCCTAGAAAGTTTTCAAGTTACCATTGGCTTAATACATTTTAACACATTTGGCCCCCTGAAAATTTTTTCGCCCCCTGGAAGCCATTTCGCTCCCCCCCCCCTTCTGCACCTTGTCTGGCTGAGACGGGCCTGTCCTAAGTGCGGTTTGCTTCCTGAACTAGTATGGGAAGCCGATCGACTTGTGACACTGAGTCCGCAGACTGTGGATCACTTCTAAACTGCTAAAGGTGGAATGCTTTTCTCTCTATCCATCAAGCATCTCGTAATTACCTCACATGAAAGTGGAATGCTTCTAACCGGACGAATTACCTTTCATGGCAAGGTTGTGTTTAAGCTGCCCCTTTCCTAGCTTTACAACTTGCATCACTCTGTTGTCTGGGGTGGGTGGGACAGGATGGGGAGAGGGATCAGGTATACTTCGCATGGTTTTGACGGTGTTAGTCGAAAGAAATCGCTGTTAATTTATGTTTCTCTATTACTTGACCCAGTTAAGGATCTACGTTTTATGGGATGGATGGATTTTGTCGGCCCTTGTCAACAACATCCCACGTGTCAATTGATAGTACCGTGACTTATTTTTCGCTTTCAAGATGTATAACAAAAGTCAGTATTTTCTACATCAAGCAGGTCAAGATGAAAGAAACAAAAGGAGTATCTTGTGTTCATCTTGCTGCTGCGATTGCGAGGACTCTAGTTCTGTCATTGGTTTTGTGTTGTGTCTACGTCTTCCTGTTTGCATATTTTCTCATGTAGTCCTAATCAGTCATCTTGCTCAGACCGTTTTATGTGTAACATTATGCGTGGCTACTAGTAGCTCGCCTCGGTTATATACACAATAAACGGTGTCCTTTTTTGCAGTGACATGTGTTTGCATTATAGTAAAATGTATCGGCGAACCACACTTTAGTGTGTACTGTACAACCGTCTATTAAAAGCCAGTACGTCGGTTGTAATTGTAACCTTTTCGTAGCAATTACTAGCGCCTTGACTGATGAAAGGAGAGAAACACTTAGTATGGTTCATCTTACGGGGTCACATTTCAAAATCTTAGCGGATGTATAACCGTATAAGCCGAAGTCATACAATACATAGTGACAACGATTTATTGGCAAAGACACTGGTAGGCACCAGGAAGTAAGAAGTATTGATCACGTGATAGTAGGCAAAAATTGGATAATTTCATATAAAAATGCACACAAACTTCAACTTGGTGGTGTACATTGAAGGAAATATCACAGATGTCTGATGGGAGTCGAGCGATTGATTAAAACTAGCACTTTTTGTTACAAATATAAACCAAGAAAATTGTAACTTAAGTCCGGATGACTTGTCAAATCAACTTTTAGCTCAAACTTTAAAGTTTAGCACTCTTTATTTAAGAACCATCTCAGATGAGATTGCAACGAATATTGGATACGCTCGAATTAATTGCTAGTGTTATTTTCTTCCTACTACGAAGATGGACAATTACGACTTTTTACCCTCATTCTCCCTTTTACCCCAGCCTGAACATACCATATCATATTGCAGGATTTCTATGAAAAGTTTTGAAATTCTACCCTTTTCGTTTTGGGGGAAAATCAGCTAATCGCTAATAATTGGTTGTTTATAAACGGCAGACGAAAATATCTTATATTGACCAGTTCTAGTTCATACCACCTTACCACATACCGTCTGTTTTAAAGGGCGATTGTCGTCATCCAGACAGTTCCAATTCTCCCAAATGAGTAACCTGTAGACTCCTCCCATAACTGTATAAAATCCCTTCTTGTGCAGACACAAACCTATTTTATTGCTTAAGCGCCCACAAGGTTATAATGTGTAAACTGATCACTCTCCTGTGTACTGTGTGAAATATGAGCTACTCCGCATCTTTTGTATTTTCAAAGTTTCGTGTCAATCACAGAGCATTCACCAACTGAGAATTTTGTTATCACCACACGAACCCACACCTGTGGGGTGATGAGTGTCTTTTTTTAAATGCAAAGGCTTTCATCCACTTGGTCAAAGCCCCAAAGTTTTGCTTCAGTCCGTGACTTCCCTGCCCACCCAAGGTATCATTTAAGATCGTACTATTCTTGATTCAAAGTTGTAACTCTTTTATGACTTCACTGCCACCCACTCTCAGAACATAAAATTGGAACGATTATGAGTACAACCAGAGATTTGTGCAACAAACCTTATCCCCAAATAATTTACATTGTGTTGTGTTTAGAGAATTTTGTTAAACTCGGGCACTGACATTATAAATTTACAAGCAAAAAACAAACCCCAAAATACAAACGTAATTTTGGAAAGAGCTACAAGGCTGTATACGGTCTAGGCGAATTCTCCGGGGGCTGTTCATGACACTAGCTAAGCGGAGCACCAAGTGCGTTTCTATAGATGGTTGACACCCGGGGAACCCTTCCTTTTTCACCTGTGCATGGGTGCCATCCTGGAAGAGGGTGCTGACTGAAAGGGGTACACGTAAGGCCTGACTTAGCTGCAAAATTGTGCTATTATTATGTCTTAACAATTTGTCATTATTTCGTGCAATTTATATATATATATATACATATATATATATATATGTGTGTATTTTTTACCTGAGCGTAAGTCAAGAAGTTCTGCTTAAGAGAAAAGGATGGCAATGTACACTTTTGAGAATTTTTGTCTTTGTGAGGTGACTTGTATGCAAAATGGTGCTATCTTTGGAAAAGCTTCGTAAAGCGTTGAAATTGATTGTATGTTTAGGAGTCCTCTTTATTTAATGATGTTTTCTGTTTTGGTAGGATGTAATTGGAAGGGGTGTTGCCTCAGGAGAGGAATGACACCTCTACTCATTGAGAAGTTGTTCTTGTTCTAAGTTTTCCTAGATCTAAAATGACATTTGTTGGTAAAGCTTTGGACTGATATTATGACCTGAAATTTAAATTATTTACTGAATTTTCGGCTGTGACATGGCATCCCTGCAAGGCTTGTACCCTGTAAGGGCTTCGCTCGAACACTCATCCCCCCTCTGTTTGCGCGTATGCATAACGTAGACCTGCGAGAAAATCTTTCTATGTCGGGGAAATGACATATTTTAGACCTTAAAATTTCATCTCAATATTCTTTACTGTTAGATTTCATGCTTTAGAAACAAGTTAAGATTTCTATAGAAAAAAAGCTGGATTTGATTTAAAGGGACACTTTAAAAATGTCCAGTTCAAAGTGAACCGATAACGGATCAAGTGGGCATTTAACCAGAAAAGGATCAAACATTCGACTAGTTCGGTTCGGTGCCCATTTCAACGGATTTGGTACAAATCTGAACCGGACTTTTTAGAGTGAAAAGTGCAGTCACCCACGTGGAATGAGTGTACCCGGGTATTCTATTTCATGACTGGCTTTTGAGGATCATGTTACAATATTTTTCTCCATGAGTTGTGAAATCACGTACAGGATAACTTCTTGGTTCACCTTGAATATGCAATGTTTATGTTCTAACATATCAAGAAAGACACTTGAAGTGAAATAAGAGGACATTTGTGAGACGGAGCTTTCGTTGCGGAATAAGGTTGCGGCGACTTCTTATGCCCTTTAAACAGTTAAATAAAAACTTCTTTACCAGCTCACTGAGTTAAGTTAATAATTATAGGTAATCATAGAATATTTCTATATTTAGCCAGGGCATATGCTTGTGTATTCAAACGTTGTATCTTGTAGGAAGATGGTTCTTTCGTCAGGTGGGGAAACCTATATTAGAACGCATCTAAGGCGGGGTGTGAGGCCTGCGGGGTGTGGGACCTCCCCTAGAATAAGGACCCTTGTAGGCGATTTCCCAGGTCTTGTGGGCTTTGAAATCATAATATGGACAGTCAAATATTTAGCATTTTTGTATTTCTTCTCTAGTTCATCAACTCTAATTTACGATTTGGAAATCTCAGGTAGCAGTTTCCCCCTGCCTTCCGCAGGCTACGGCCCCGAGCTAAATAAAAATTCAACCTCATAGTTTTTCATATATTTGGATTGCAAATATTGACCAAAATATACAGAGTGAGATCGTGAAATACTTTCTGAGATTTTCTTTTTAAAACAACGCAAAATTTACTTTCTTTGTGCTTTGGTTAGTACCCGTTTACGATTAACTTGCCGTGTCTTCTCCGTACTCTAATCTTAAAAGAAAATATAGTAGCTCGCAATAAGTAATAAATGAAACGTTTTAGACTATATCGCAGGGATAATAAACTTCTCCAAAGATTATTTGCATAATTGCATTTAGTGAAAGCTGTAATATATCAATTTTAAATTTAAGAAATAAATTACATTTGTAAAGCTACGTATCGTGTTCATTATCAACAGGCAATAGTTATATTTTGAATCTTATCCTGCAGATACTCTTAGAAGTTCAAGAATAGAATATGATTTTGAGCTTCCGTTTCCGTCCTATAAAAAAATTGGATGCATAACTTGAAGTACTTAGTATTTTAAATTCAGTATATGCGCATCCTCTTGGCTTAAAACTTAGATTTGTATTTTCTCTACTAATTGACTATTACACGTTTCCATACAGTAGCCTATCTGTAAAGGCATACGGTCAATTTACACACGGTAACTTGAAGCTTCTACATCTTGTACAGCCACTACAAATGCTTAAATAGACAATCTAACGCATTATGTTCACCTTACCAATCTCTGTTATTTAATAAGTGTCATTTTTACTGTGTACTTCTGCACAAGATGTTGTCCTTTTGCACAAAATGTCACCCAATTCTATACAAAAGAAATTGTTGAAGCTCGTAAGACCTGGAAGAGATTTTTACCATTGATCTTGTAAATGGAAACAAAGAAAGCTCAAGACAGAAAACCTCCTATGCCTCTCGAGAGTAAAGAGCTGCATTTTGCTTCTAGCGACATAAACTCTGCTGCTGAAGAGGTTAAAGTGATCATGATGACATCTAATCAGATCTGTTTCCAAATATCATTTACAAATTGTGAAAGCACGGTATTTTCATCCACTATATGGAACTCCTTGCGCTACCCTTCAACTTTTAAAGGATGACGATGGGTACAACAGGAATAAGTGCGAGGGGGGAAGGGGGTATTGAAAACTAGAATATCAACCAATACGTGCATTATTTACAACGATAGAGTTTTGAAATAATATGAAAATGTAGAGATATTAGAATTAACAGTAACTTTCTTTTTGTGTTTTCATGACTTTTTTGTAGAACCAGGAAGGTGACTAATACCACCTTCCCGGTGGAACGACATATTGTAACTCCGGTGCCTTAGGCTTAATGTAGGCCGAAGAACTTAGCAGGTCCTTTGGAAGGTCCTAGGTATTAGCAGGGATAGGTGGAGTCTTGCGTTTTGTGAAGCCTTCGGGCCCTGTCAGAGATTATGTGGGGCCAGCAGATCCCTGTAAGTAAGGATTCCGAAATTAGTTGGATTATTCTATTCTGAAAGAGTCATGCCCCTGTGGATCGTTGTCTACTGGGAGAGATTGCCCTTAAGACAATCCTCTCTTTGTGACTGTCGATTAAAAGTTGAGTTTCCTAATTTGCATGTGTCAGGTAACTTAACAGAAGGGTTTAAGCAAAAATTTACTTTTCATATGTGAAAGAGGAACTAAATCTTTGCATTTTGATGAAACATTCATTCAAATCGGACTTGTATTACTCGAGATATCAGCAAAAGAAGTTACTATATTTGTGACCCAAAATGATCTTGGGGCAAGCGGGAGTTAAATCACTAGGCAGCTCCCTGATATCACTTCCTCCTATTGATAAGGAATGCTTTGTTTCCTTTGTTTTTTCAGTCTGTTGTGATGACTTTGAAATTAATAGGGATGGGACCTCCCCATTGCCCATGGGGAATTTGAAGTTTGTAATTTTCCCATGCCTCTCATGCAATCACATTCCAATAACATTTGATTGTTTAGGAGAAAAATGGTGATAAAGTTTAAAGAAAAACAAAAGACTGCTCATTAATGTGAGGCTATGGCATCATATGTACTTGCTTCAAGTTCACTTTGTGTTGAAAATGTAACAACTTTATCTGCTGATATCTTGAGAACCACAAAATGGATTTCAATGGAAATTTCACCAGATAGCTTAGAATAAGTACCCCTTTAATATATCAAAACATGATTTGAGCTTAGACCCTTCTTTTAGCATAACAAACTATTTCTTGTACAAAGGAAAAACCAGGACATTTTAGACTTAGCTATAAGTGGCTTGGCAGTTTTGATTGTTTTAAGATTATCTTAAGTGTCATTTTGAATCTAAGCTTATCGTGTAATGGAAAGAAAAGTTCTATCAAGTATTATTGTCTAAGAGATCAAAGGGAAAAATCATGTGCAAGCCAGAGACTTCAAAATGTAGTTCAGACTTGGAACGTTAGAACAACGTGTCTCTCACCGCAGTTGTCAGCAGGCCTACGCCCTTTAGCGGTAACGGGTGTTAAGGTGCGTTCACACCAAAATCGAAACCTGCTGCGTTTTGCGGGACGGAAATAGCAAAGCAAATGGCCTGTACGTTTGTATGGTATCTTTCACACCAAAATCGCGTTGTGAAAAGCGTTTTGCGGGAATCGCACGATTCCCGCATCAATCGATCTCTGACTGATTCAAAGCGGGAATCGTGCGATTTTTGTTCCAAGAACAATGGTAGCTCGCAATACAATAGGGTTCTTGGCAAACAAGTGTTTGGATTTTTCATTGTTTTGCTATGCAGACTGCAGAGCATAATTCCTGAGAAGGATGTTGGATAGTTTAATATTTGCGAGTCGAAGCTGAAAGAAAATTCCGAATTTTTTGTGACAAAATAAGTTCTTATTTATTCCTTGCCGAAGGCAGGCAAGGAATCTATGTGATGGTGATGTCGTGTGTGTATGTATGTGTGTATGTGTGTGTATGTGACGCCTAGCTTGTAAAGACGATATCTCAAGGTAGCAATGACCGGCACTTTTCATATTTCGTATATGGATTTTTCATGTTGAGAGAAAAAACCTTATTGTTTTTGGTGGAGGTCAAAGGTCATCTGAGGTCACCAGAGGTCAAAAATGGAAAACTTTATAAACACGATATCTCAAGGTAGCAATGACTGGCTCTTTTCATATTTGGTATATAGATTTCTCATGTTGAGAGGAAGAACCCTATTGTTTTGGTTGAGGTCAAAGGTCAGTTGAGACTACTTGAGATAAAACTGAGAAAACCTTGAAAATGGCTTGTAAACCCGATATCTCGAGATAGCAATGACCGACACTTTTCATATTTGGTATATAGGTTTTTTATGTTGAGAGGAAGAACCCTATTGTTTTTAGAGGAGGTCAAAGGTCATTTGAGGTCACCGGAGATAAAACTACGAAAACCTCGTAAATGGCTTGTAAACACGATATCTTGAGATAGCAATGACCGGCACTTTTCGTATTTGGTATATAGATTTGTCATGTTGAGAGGAAGATCTTTATTGTTTTTGGTGGAGGTCAAAGGTCATTTGAGATCATCAGAGGTCAAAAACCGAAAACCTTGTAAACGCATTAAC